>JACEIK010006547.1:0-66242 GCA_018107945.1 Datura stramonium
CCCTTCTTTTCATTAGCCGTGAATTTGATCCAAAACTCTTAAGCGCTTAAGAAAAACAATTTCCCCACAGTGTAAAGGAGTGAGAATTGTGAAACGGAAGAAAAAGCGGAAGTTGTGAAAGTTGAAGAAAAGGTCAAAGGTGCACTTGTTGAAATTGAAAAATAAAGATGTATAACTACTCTTTGTTAGTAAGTCGAGTGTGCTTAAAGAAATGGGAACCAAAACAAAGAAATTTTTTTTCAAGAATGAGAGGATGAAGGAAGAAACAATACCCGTAATGAAGGTGGGATGTATTGAAAAGAGCTTAAGGAAGCTAGTTGCTATTATTGGTTAGCCCAGTATTTACTAGTTCCTTAGCTTAGATTACAACCTGTTAAGTCCTACGTGATCTTAAATCACGCGTCCTTATATTAGTGTAGTAATACACTAGAGGCAAGCCTATGGTTCATGACATGATGCATGTGAATTCTTTGGGAGAGAGAGCGAAATCGTATTCATACCCCTACATGTGGTGCTTTGGAAATCATATGATAGCAAATGGGGTAATTCTCTTGTGTTGTGAGGACACATGCTTGACGAGAGATTAAATTTCGTGTCGGATGTCTTGATCAGTTGATTTGCATGAGTTTGCCGAGATCGAGAGTCCAAGATCGAGAGTCGATTCTTGAGTTTGGAGGCGAATGTGGTGTATTTCATTGTATTGATGAGACCATGCATGTTTTTCTTGATGATTTGCTATATTAAATAATCGGTATAGCCGTAGCTTGAATGGTCGAGCCAAAGTAGCTATGCGTGAGTTTAACTCCATGAGATGTGAGAGTATTGTTCGAGGACTAACAAGGTTTTAAGTGTGGGGTAAGTGATCTTCGTATGTAATTGCATGCCCAAGTGATACCAAATGCTTCATTTCGACTTTTTATCTATCGTTATTTGTGTATTCTCATGTGATTCTTAGTTAAAAGCGAATTTATACTAACCAACATGATTAGTGCGTTGTTTTGGCGTAAAAGGAAATTTTTGAAGCTAATATACACGTTGGTGAAGTTGAGCGGGAATGAACTTGGAAACAAGGAGTGGAAAATGACAAGGGAGAGCAGTAAAAATAGGGGCCTGAAAGCCGTGTGTCACGTTGCCATCGCGGGAGGCATTCTGCCCGGATGGATTAATTTGGTCAAATTCCGCCGAGGTTCGCTGCTATTCCATGGACACGGAGGCAATGCTCCGTGATGCACTCGCAGGTCACGTTGAGTACAATTATCCGGAACCTCAAGTTCCATTGAAGGTGCGCGATAGCACCATGGCACGGAGGCAAGGCTCCACGATGCAAGCCGTTCCACATTGAGGTGCATTTGCCCGGTAGCCGACTTCCAATGAGGGTCCGCGATACCCCGTGGCACTGAGGAGTGCTCCGCGATACACTCCGTGCCACGTTGCTTGTTATTCCGGGAAAATTCTCAAGAGTATAAATAACAAACTTAGGTTTTATTTTAAACACTCTGGACTTGGTTGAGGAAGAACGTGGTTTACAGGTAGTTGGAGAGGACGAAAGTAGGGTTCTTCTCTTCTTCTTTTTATCTCAATTATTTGTATGAATTCTACTTATTTGATGATGATTAATCCACAAATGAGTGGCTAATTCAATTTTGCCGAGGTTAAGAAAATTGTAGTGGAATGTAACTGTTGATCGCTTCGCTTTTCATCTTTTCTTCAATGGTTGCTCCTTATCAATTCTTGTTTTTACCGCATTAATCGTTGGCCAATGTTAATGTAAGATACCCAGAAATCCAATTTTGATTTGAAAAGGAAAGAAATTGGAAAGATGTGAATTGGTAGGATATGATCTTTTCTTAGCTGTAAAAATTGAGAAAGATTACATCTGTAATAGAAATATATCTCGAAGTCTTATTAGTCAATTAAGGAATCGGTTATGTATGGCTAGAGCATGAAATTCTTTATCACAAAAAATGTAGATTAAGGTTCATGATTCGTAAATTGGATAGGAGTCGAAAGATCCAATCCATAGGCACTAATTGTTGACTAGCAACTGGAAGAAAGATTAGCCGAATTGAACTCGATAAATTACTTCCCTGCATGTTTGTTCTAACCTCAGCTTGCTCATTACTATTGTACATACTCAAATTATAATCTTGACTTAGATTCTCATTACTTAGTAAACTTTTACTCTCAAAATATTATTTATTTGGTTGTCTCCATCTGATATAGCTAATTGACGCTTGCTAATTAATACGGTAGTTCAGTCCCTGTGGGATCGATACTTGGCTTGAATTAAGCCACTTACTACTTGTTCGACCACGTGCACTTGCGTGTAGACACCACAACACCAAACAAGCTACATGGGAAGCCGAAGAAGATATGATGGAGAAATACCCACATTTATTCTCTACCGGCTCGCCCAACCTCGAGGTATCAATTTTTGCCCTAAACCTCTAATCAGTTTTCATGTTCAATTATGCGCAAGAGTTTGTTTTATGATATGGTAAATGTATGTGATGTATGAATTCGCCGCAGTGTAGATCTTTTCTATAGAAGTCAATCCGCCGCTTTTCAACTTAAATGATTAGAATTTATATATGGTGATAGCTTGTTTCTGAATTTTCTGCATGTTTCTGACATTCGAGGACGAATGTTCCCAAGGGGGAGATATTGTTATACCCGGGATCCCAAGGATCAGACTGGGAGTCAAAATGAGAAAAATTGGAAATTCACATCAGTCATAGGACGGTTCAGAGGTATTGTTAGGGTGGGACCACGAGTTTGAGAAGTACTGTGGTTAGGCTAGGCTTGGCACAATATTGGGAGGCCACGGGGGTGACTCGTGGCCGCACCTCAAGACTTGTGAGATCACTTGTGGCGGAGATGGAACGCATGGCTAGGGATTGACGCAGGGTGAGGGACCACGGGGTGGTGACCATGAGTCGTGGTCAGTCACCACGATTCGTGGGGTCCCCCTGAGCTTGTTTGGGCAGTACGCATCACGGATCCCAGCCACGTAGTTGTGCCCCTGTAATCCACTCATGAGGTCCCCATGGGACCGGAACCAGAATTTCTCGCATTTTTGAAAAAGGCAGTGTGTTCGTAATTCCTAAATTCCTATGGCTAAACTATGTCGTTTGAAGGTCTGAATAGGGTCTTTAAGGGGGATTAGTCAATGTTAAGCCTCATTCTTGCATGCAAGAGTATAGGGAGGAGAGTAGAATGGAAAACATCCAAGGTGTTCTTCCTCAATTCAAATTTCACTCTTGGGCTTCTAAGGAGAGTTAGGATTTGGATAATTCCAGGTATGTAAGGTCATCAATGGGTGAATTCTTCACACCCATGCTCCTACTCTATTATTTTACTTAAAATTTATCAAAAACTCATGGGGTTTTGTAATCTATTTATAAAAATCAAATGATTTAATTATGGGTTTTGTGTTTTTGAAATATTATCATAATCTATGGATTTTGTTCATCTTTTGAGATTTAAATTGGTTATAATATTGTTGATTTTGATTTTTAAACAATTAAGCTTAATTATGCATCCCATTATGAATCATCTGATCATCTTCCATTGTTGATATTTAAAAGCCCAACATGAATTATGTTTTAAATTATGAATTCATTATATTACCCATTATGATTTTTAATGAATTCGCCATATGCATGATCTATGAGTATGTATGAATCTTATTATTCATGAATTATGTTCTTGGCCTAGACCTGGGCCTTAAGTCATGGGCTATATCGTATATGTTCAAGCATGTTTATGATTATCATGATTTAACTAGCCCATGAACTCGCGTATGTATAACTATGAGAATTATATATGTTTTAGGAGTAGTATCGAACACCGAGGTAATTCCGGGGCTTAGGCTAAGCCCCAGATCTCATGAACTACGTGCCACCGTAGGTTTTCCAGACCCTTTCACGTTAGTCCCCGAATTCAAAATGGCCCTTTTCATGGTGATATCACACTTTTTTATGGTTCTACCCTTGGCAAGGCACGGCGAACACCCTCCCGACTAGGGTTACAAATTGGGCTCTTCATGTGTGCTCATAGGGAGCTATGTTGGTTAAGAGAATCTCCCACTGCTCCTCATGATTTGAGTGCATGTTATGATTATGTATGTGGGCTCAAGTCATGTTAAGTGCATCTTCCATTATGATTATATTATGTTATGTTACAAATGTTTTGAAAACCTTGAGCCATATGATATGTTATTATGATTTATGATACGAGCATGACATCCCAATCTTATGATCATTTATGAATTTCATATATGTTTTAAATGTGCGTTTTACTTACTCGCATACTAAGTACATTCCACTGCATCGACTGCATACTTTCTATGTCAGGGTTAGTTTCATGATACAAGTCCTAGTTCTCAAGCTCATCCTTACCCGTAGATAGTTTCGATTTGCTCGTGCTCTTGGAGAGTCCTCATGTTTCGAGGGCTACATGTTCACACTCTATGTTATTCTTTCGCTCGGACGTTGATTAGTTCTATTTTTTATGAATTCGATTCTCTTATAATTCAACCATATTTTATGATTAGGAGTGCATGTTTTCTACTGGTATCTCTCATGAACCTATGATTTTTATGTTATGATGATTTTACTCAATTATATATGGTTTTCATGAATCTCAAGCTTATGTATCATGGCCGACTCAACGACATCGCTTTTCAGCGGATAATGTATGTCAAGTATGATTATGATTTACATGTTTTATAACTAGCCCATGCAAAACCAAGTATGTTTCATAATTATGACTATGAGTAATGTGCATTTTTTGGGTGTAGTATCTAGCACCGAGTAGGCCTGGGGTTCAATGCATTTAGGTCTTAGGAACTACGACCACCATAAGGATATATTTATGTTTGGAGCCTCACCAGAGAGTGTTTCCCCAGCCCGACGAGGCTTACGAGGATAGTCACGCCTTTATCTTTCTTTCCTTGGCAAGGCTTAGGATAACTCTACCAACTTGAGCAAGATAGTAGGCATCATGTGCTCATTCATGATGGTTTTGGTTGGCGAGAGTCTCCCACTGCTCCTCATGATTTAAGATGTTCATGTTCAGGATTTATGATATCATGTTTTATAGTATGATTGATCTATTAATTAGTTTATGAGCTTTTAGTTATGTTTTCAAACATGTCAAGCTATATTATTTTACTTTCTAAAACCTTGGGTCATTATGCTTCGCATTATGATGGATCACTCATGTTTACAACTATCTCATGATCATAATTTTAGCATGTTTTCCTTACTCATGTCTACATATCCTATATACTCAGTACATTCAGTAATATCCTTTTATGTTATATCATATCATGTTATAGGTCTGGGTAACGCCCGCCTCGATGTTAGCTTCGCTCCTCGTTTCCGTCCGATCCAGCCCCACCTTGGGTGTGAGTCCTCACATCCGAGGACGCTATTGCATGTTCTTCTTTTTATGTCTTTCAAGTTTTCGCATATTTGTATAGCTAATTGAGGTGGGTTGCCCCACAGCTCACCCATGACTAGAGGCTTTCCGTACGTTTGGCGTGTAGATGCTGATGTTGGCTTATAGCCTCTTTATGCTTTATGAGATTTTTTAGACATCATTTCTCATGTTATGCTTTATTTTTACTTCCGCTTAGTTATATGCTCTAAATCATGCTATGTAGGTGTAATAGATTAACTTGGAGTCATTTATGGTTCTAGGTCCCCTTTCACCTGCCTCGAAGTCCATACGGTCGTGACAAAGGGATGAAACCTAGCGAAAATGATGACCAAATGGAATTTTGCTAAACACGGATGGAATTTGAGATCAAAGTGTTAATGTTGTTGGATCCATGATGTGCCATTGACGACACTACTTAGGTGTGTTAATACAAATATGTTTTTACCTTGTTTTTTTAGGGAAAATCAGGTTCTGAGTTGATTGTGGAAAAGGAGAAAAACAAGGAAGAAAATGTTCGGTTACTAGTGATAGTAATGAAAAAGTATACCACGCATTCGTAGCACAACTTCAAAGAATATGCATAAGTGTTAAGTAAGACGACCGGTGTAGTATGAGCCGTACTAAGGAATCGTGATGGAGATTCAGAGAATGTGCACTTGCAGAAGTTCCTGGTATGAGTGGAAGCCACGAGTTGTGATGACAACATATGAACCATACCAAGGACTCGTGGTAAGATTCAAATAGCCGGGTACTTGCGATTTAGATACAATAAGATTGTATGAGTTCTACCCGCATGGTATGAATCGTGATAAGGACTCGTATGAGGAACAACCGAGATGCCAAGTTTCAGAAGTTCATACCACGACAAGCTCCTAAGGCTCATAATACCAATGTACGAGTTGTACCATCCTCCCAGATTCGAGAAGACAAAAAGATGTAGACCTCTGTTATGGATGCTTCCTACGACTCGTAGCATCATGCTACAACTTGTAGGATGACTCGGCAATAGAATCCCTGTTAAATTAGGAAAAAAATTCATTAATTGTATAAATACTTTTAGGTTATTTCCCTTACATAATTCGACACTTTTGATTAAGTGTTCGTAGTTTTTGGGTTTCCTAAGCTCTGAGAGCAAATACTGACTACTTTGATAGAGTTCATCATTATTCTTGGATTTTTGACAAATGATTATGCAATTCACTCCTTGGTTCTACTTTCATTAATATTGTAATTGTTCAATTATGTTTTCTTCCATGAAATCTAATTTTATTCTGCAATCATGAATAATCCAAAACCCTCAACAACTAGGGTTGTAGGAACCATGATGAATAACAAACTAGGGTTTAACACAAAGTGATTCTAAACTCAATACGAATGCCTATATTCTTCTTTTCTTCTTGCTTAATGTTTCTTAATGGTGCACAACATTAGGACTAGCCTAAATTCTCTTCTTTCTTGAACCTAGAGAAATAGAGATTAGGAAAGGAAAAGAAAAGAACAACAAAGTCTTGAGTTTCATTGAATAGCTTGAGCTGCGGTAAAGGAGAGTTGGTTTGGAACTATTGATAAAGGTTAAAGTGAACTCACCATGAGACCGAACTCGGTGATTGAGTAGAGTGATCTAATAGGGGCGAATCAATCGTTTAGATGAGCATAATTTGTCAATTCTATAGACTAAGTATTGAGATAGATCACGAGTGTAATAATCTAACCTAGTTAGGAAGCCATACGGAGCACTTCCCCTAGTTAATTGCATAACTATTGATCACAACTCTAGGTCAAAATACTGTTACTTGATTTAAAATCCCCCTTTAGAAATAATTGAACTAAAAGTGTGAATACCAGCATTAGTCTTTTATCTTGACCATATTCCTTGGGGATCTACCTCAACCTTATTTGGGTTCTTTATTGAAACGCTCCACGCTATACTTCTTCAGGGTTGTAATTTGAGCATTATAAAAAATAATGCTATTGTCGGGAATACGAATTTAGATTAGATTAATTACTTTTATTTAACTTTTAGTATTTTTATTTTCTCGTTTATGCCTTCTTTTATTTTTGTTTTATTCAAGCTATCGTATAAACACCCTAACTTGAGAAAGCACTCCGAGATCAGCCGTATGGAGAATAAGAGGTCGCCGTACTCAGACGAGAGGCTGAGTGTTGAGACCCTAGAAGCCGTACTTATGAACTTTGATGGAGATGATGTCCAAGGTACACAGATATGGTAAATGCATTGATGGAATGGGGTCCTATAACTTTGGGCTGAAGAAGTTGGACCTTGATCTAAAGAATCATGCAACCCCTCTTGCAAAACCCTGTAGTTGAAGTACCACTCCGCCTCTTGGAGCTTAAAGCTCTATCTCCATATCTCGAAATATGCATTCTTGGGGAGAATAGTACTTGCCGTTGATTATTGCCGCAGACTTTGTAGAGTGGCAAGTTGAGGCCCTGGTATCAAAGGTGAGAAGGTTCAAAGAATGAAATTGCCAGACCATTGCCGACATCATCGCATCCCTCGGGCAGCTGGGTGCACCCACAAAATTCATCTTGAGTCAAACTTGTACTGTGCATAGAGCATCAATAAAGATTGAATCCACCCATGAAAGAGGTGGTGAAGAAGGAGATTATCAAATGGCTAGATGTTGGTGTTGTCTATCCCATTGCTGATAGTGGGGTGGTAAGTCCTTATGTGTACCAAATAAAAGGTGGAATTACCGTGGTGCCAAAAGAGAAAATGAGCTGGTTCTGGTTCATAGGTTGACGTTTGGCTGATTATCAAAAACTAATATTGGACATAGAAGGGACCACTTTCCAATGTTGTTCATGGACCAGATGCTTGACAGGTTGGCAGGTAGAGGATGGTACCGCTTTTTTGATGGCTATTCGGTATATAATCGATCTCCATAGCCCTCGAGGACTAACCTGAAATCATGTTCACCTGCTCCTTATGATCTTTTTTAATGTTTGTGGCCCATTTCGGGTTGTGCACGCACCAACCACATTTCGGAGATGTATGATTTTCATCTTTTTCAGACATGGTAGAAGACAACATTGAAGTATTCATGTACGACTTTCGGTGATGGGGTGATTCCTTTGAAGATTGCCTTGAGCATTTGAGTGTAAAAGTGCTGAGTAGGTGAAGAAACCAATCTGGTACTTAATTGGAAAAAATGTCATTTTACAGACAAAGAGGGGGATTGTGCTACACAAAATTCTTGGGAAAAGATATAGAGGTGGATAAAACTAAAATCAAGGTGATAGCCGGATTGCTACCACCTATTTCTCGTCAAAGGTATCCCGAGCTGGCATGCAGTTTCTATAGAGGTTCGTCAAAGACTTCTAAAAGATTGCTAACAACTATTATGCAAGCTACTTGAGAAGGAGGTGAAGTTCATTTTTGATGACGCATGTCTGAAAGCTTTTGAATGCTTGAAGGAAAGACTCGCCCGCCTCATTATTGTAGCACCGTAATCGATCTCTTCCGGTTGAGGTGATGTGCGATGTCAGTGGAGTTTCCATAGGTGCTTTGGGCCTAAGAAGAGCAAAATTTTTTTCATCCCATCTATTGTGCTAGCAAGACACTCCAGGGAGCTCAAAAGAATTACACTGTGACTGAATAGGACCCTGCTAGCGCAGTTTTTCCTTTTTAAAAAGTTTTGGGCATACTGCTCTAACTAAGGTAATTTCCTTCATACCGACTATGCAAAACATTGCTATTATTTGATTAAAGAAGGATGCTAAATAGAGATTGGGGTATTTGTAATACCCTGGAAGTGCCTAGAGCAAAACTGAGAGTTAAAAGCTGAAAACCAAACTTAGAAAAATATTGCAGGTCTGTGTGACCCTATGGGACAGTTGGTCCAACCAACGACCCATTGGGATGAGTCATGGAAAGTATATCCGGGTACAAAGGGTGCTAACAATGATGTGACAACTGTTATAGGAAACAACGAGTCGTCATTTGTGGTCGTGGTGGGAGATGGACCTTAAGACTGGAAGTGAACTGGGTCACCCTATGACCCATCATGAGTTACCACGACCGCTGTCGCAGCCGTTTTGACGGAGAAATGTCTAGTGTATTCAACGGAAGTAGACCATGACTCAATGGTGGGTGTAACGAGTCGTGGTGAGGCTCAATGTTTGAGGAGGTGTCAAAGGTGGTGAGTAAATAATGGTTGATAGAACGACCTCGTTGCTAGTAATGACGACCTGTCCTTTCATGTCGTGGTTCGAGCCGAGACCAAGCTTGGACGTTGTATAGGACGGATAATCACCACTCTGTTGTGGTATCTTCCAACGACCGCTGGGGCGCCCTTGGTTTGTCGAGTGAAGAATTTTTCTGAATAATTAGTAAGGGTATTTTCATTATTTTCACATCCTAAGGCCCTATACCGCATCGTTTAAGGTCTGCTTAGTGGGTTTTAAGGAGGGAAAACCTACCTAAGTTATTTCATTCCATGCATGCAAGCTTGAGAGGTTGAAGAGGTGATCTAGAGCAATTCTTCAAGGTTCTCATTCAAATTCTTCTTGGGAAATCATAGAAGTGGTAGAATCAATCCCTTACAGGTATGTAGAGTTATGAGTGGGTGTTTCCTTCCAATCCCATGCCCAATTTCTATCTAATCTGAGAAATTCCTATGATCAAGTATGGGGTTTTTGCCTAATTGCATAATTCTTGAATTCGACATGGGTATGAATTGGATTATGTTTTTATTATCGAATTGTGGAGCATGGGCTGATTTTATAATTAATTCAACAAAAAGAAATTATATTTCTAGTCTTATGAATATGGAAGCCCATTGGTGATATGATCATGAAAAGTGAGATTTGTGAAGTAAATGTGATAATGATGAGATATTATGATGAAAAAAATTATTTGAAGCTACCCATATCTATAATTATGTTTTCGATGAGAATTGTGTATTTCTAAGTATGATAAAGCTTTGGGCAATGCCCACATGTTAAGGTTTAAAATGATGATTTTCCGATCTAAGCTACCACATTGTTTTGGAGCGAAGACTCCTAAATTTTACATTCTAGCTTGTGGTATGTTTTGAGTTAAGTCTTCCTATGCATAGCTTACCACATGGATTTGGAGCAAAGGCTCCCAAGTATGTATTCAACTTGTGGTATGTTTTAACCAAAGCTTCTCATATGCATGATTTTCGTATTTGAGATGTGTTGAGTATTGAGCTTTATCAATAGATGATGCCGATATTCATTATTCGATGTAGAGCATTGCATGTTTTGGGAGAAGAGTCTAGCAATCGAGCTGCCAAGGGTCGATCACCATGTACCCCAAAAACTACGCGCCAACGTAGGTTGATACTATTATATTATTGGGACCTCCCTTGTAGCTATTCTCGGCCTTAATGGCCCATGAGCTTGATATCAATATCATGGTAGCGTCGTATCCCCGGCAAAAGATTTGGATGGCTCGCCCACCTGAGTGCATAGTCAACCACGTAACCTATCGTGGTATGTCGGTTAAGGGATTCAGATTTGCATATTCACTACTAATGGTTATTATTTTATGCATGCATGTTCTTAAAAGAATGTTTGACTCAATGTTCAACTTTTCTATAAATGTCATGTTTCCGCTTTAGTCATTCGAGTCAGCTTTTGATTTATAAATTAGTGTTGTTATGTTATAAAAAGATCATGATTTAGAAAGAATGTACGCAAGCCCTACCAGTTAATGATGTTTATGTTTCTTACTATTGCATAGTCTTAAAGTTATTTTATTTACTTTAGCGGTTTTACTTACCTTGCATACTCGGTACATTCCACGTATTGACCACATACTTTCTATGTTGTATCATTTCATGAACAGACCTGGGCTCAAACAAATTTCACTCTTAGACGCTCATCGAGTTAGAGTTCGTTTATTGGTGAGTCCTCATCTTCCGAGTGACCGCACTATCTATCCTTCTTTATGTATTTCAGATTTCAGCTTGTTGAGTTAGTTAGTCTTGTCCCATCAACTCATCATGTTTGGGGAGGCTATTCTGGACATATGTATGTATTCGCCTTGAATTTTATATTCGTATGTTATATTTAAGTTAGACTTCTTCTATGATGGTATTGATGGTTAGTTCAGTTCTTGATTAGATGTATGCTTATTCCATGGGTCGACTTGGGGGTCTCTCAAGACTCCTTGTCCCGTGTTCGGCCGTGACAAGATACTTCCTAGAAGAATTTCGCCGAGGTAAAAGATCGAAAAGTGGACCGAAAAACTAAGTGGCCGATCACCAAATCTAACCGGAAGCAACGACAAGATTGAAAGATGAGATTGGACATTGATGATACTTACCAGATGAGCAGGTGTTGGCTGCATCACAGGATTTGATTTGCTGATTATGCAAATTATTTGGTGAGTGACTTATCTCAACAGACCTTACCTCACAACAATGGAAAAAGTTCCTAATTGATGCAAAGACTCTATTGGGATGAGCCATATTTATTTCATATTTGTGCAGATGGGCTGATTCGCAGATGTGTTCCATAGGTTGAGATGCTGAGTATATTGGAGGCCTGCAACTTATCCCCGCTAGGTCATCATCAGTATCCAAACTCCATATAAAATTTATAAAGGTGGATATTATTGGCCCACAATCCATCAATGCATATGATTTGCCAAGGTCTCGTGATTAATGCCAAATATTATGCTGAGGCATGACTTGTAAGCATGAGCTTCCATTGACCTCAATCTTGGAGGCAGAGCTACTTGATGTGTAGTGTATTGACTTCATGGGCCTATTTGTGAGCTCGTATGGGATGAAATATATTTTTGGTGGTCAGGATTATGTATCTAAGTGGATAGAAGCCATTTCACTCCCTAACAATAAGGGGAAGAGTGCCAAAACATTTCTACGGAAGAACATATTTGCTAAATTCGGTACTCCTAGAGCAATAATTAGCAATGGTGGATCTCACTTTTGTAATCGCCTTCGCAGCTATGATTGGAAGAAATGGTGTAAAAGCATAAGGTGGCAACACCTTACCATCCTCGCCGTTTTATTAAGTAGGTCTCCAACAGGGAGATAAAGACGATCTTAGCCAAAATAGTGAACACCAATCAGACAGACTAGTATAGGAAGCTGGATGATGCACTCTAGGCATATCGAACAACCTATAAAAACCCTCACGATACCTTACCATATCAGTTGGTTTATGGCAAGTCATGCCATTTACCGGTGTAGCCGAAGCATAAGCAGCATTGTAGGCACTTAAGAAGTTGAATCTGGACTAGAATAAAAGAATTCAAGTTGAGGTTTGATTAGTTGAATGAGTTGGATGAATTCCAACACCAAACTTATGAGAGTGCAGCCATATACAAAGAGAGAATGAAGATCTACCATGATCGAAAGATTGCAAAGAGGGAGTTTAGTGCGGGTGACCCGGTACTGTCGTTAAAATTCCAGGGACCATTTTGCACCAGGCAAAATTGAAGTCTAGATGTATGGAACCATATAGGGTGTTGGAAGTATTCCCATATGGTTCCATTGACCTGAGAACAAAGATTACAAAAAGTTTAAAGTGAAAGGTCGAGGGTAAATTTGTATCTGGGAAACACCACATGAGGTGAAAGGAATTGAGTCGGTGTATCGTGATGAAGCCTGAATAGTCAAGAAACTTTGCATCATGTCGTAATGTTAAATCAGGAGCTGCATGGGAGGCAACCCATGGATGATTCGTGAAGTCTGAGTAGTCAAGGAGCACTTAGAGCACCACAAATGTCCCTCTCCTAGTATTCATTTCTTTGCTTGGGGACAAAAGCATGCTTTTAGTGGTGTATCTGTTTGTGTTGTTTGTCCGAGGGTTTTTATTGCCGTATTTCTTTTCCCTCGGACATTCTATCTAGTAGAACCGACATGTTTAGGATAGTTTGTTTGTGTAACTAGAAGTAGTGGCCAATAAAAATACACATTGAAAATGACCCTTTAATTTTTTTGTATGATTAGTTGTGTTTGCTGATCGCAAGCATGACTATGGTGGATCTTAATGTAGTTTGATAGATTAACATGATTAACTATAAAAATAGTTGTGCATGAACCAAATGGGTAGTGTGATGTAAACCTGTACCATGTGTGAGTGAGGACTCTACTTATTTCAATACTGTAGTATCTATAACTTGGACCTGCCATTTTTGCTTAGGTTGTAGGATAGTTGGTGAGGAAAGGATCATAGGTTGCTTTTAAATTATCCCACTTTAGCTTAAATTGCCCCACCAAATGAAATGAATCTTTGATCCCATGTTTGAGTCTAAAAGTTGACTTTTTGTTGATTAAACCATTCACCTTCCTTGTTTTATTTATAATGAACCCATTTTTGGCCCCGGTCCCTCCTTGGATATTGTGAACCTCAATTCTAGCAAAATGCCTGTTGAGGGTGACTATTATAGGGTACGTGTGAGGTAGGGGAGAAAGAAAAAGCTAGTCAGTAAAAGGTCGGTGTGATGTGAACAAAAGAAAAAGAAAAAAGAAAAAAAGCCAAGAAAGAAAATTAAAAAAGAAACAAAAAAAAAGAGAAAATATAGAAATACACCACACCCATCAATTGAAAGCTGAATAAAATGGAGAAAAGGAGGAAAAAAAAGAGGAAATAAAATGAAAGAGGGGAAATAGTTAAAAGTGAAGTCAAGAGTTGTGTAGCAATCTCTTAAGAGAGGGTTAGTCACTATTTTCATATGTACCACACTGCCCTAAGCTATATTGCCAGTTCTTTCAATAAAAGTCCTATAGTGATCCTAACCCTTAGTTCTTCAAAACTTCAAAACAATGCAATGTGAGAAAACAAGGGCAAGCCTATGGTATCACTTTGTGCAGTATTTGAAACTTCTTTTGTGAGAGTGAGAAAGCTACTAATAGTCCCAGTAAAGCATACATATATATCATTGTGAGAGTTTGGGACTTCGGGTTCATTGCGGGAGGGCACATGGTTGCTTTGCTTCCGGCAAGCAATTATCTCGTGTAAATAGTATTAGTGATAGTTCGCCAAACTGCTAATAGTTAGATGCCATCTCTAGATCCATTTATGTCATGAGTTGTAGTTGCATGTATGTATAGCTATCTTGGTTTTGAATTAAAAAGGGGTGAATACATGGTATCTCATGTGTGCAAATTTTGGTGTTGTTGACTCCGTAGGTCTTCTGCTTTACTTTCTAGTTAAGCGTCATGTTTGTAGCAGTGTTTTTGTTTGCCCTCCGAGGACATGCAAAAAGTTCCGTTGAGGGTGTTGGGATGTGCTGCGGATTTACAAAAAACTTTTAACACTTAAAACATAAGAAAATGCTTGTACTTAGGTGTGTTTATACATATATGAGGTTTCTTATACCTTGTCTTCTCGGGAAATCGTGTTCGGAGTTGATTATGGAAAAGTGAGATAAAACAAAGGCAGAAAATGGCTTGTTACTAGTGATAGTATGAGCTATACCATACTGGTACGAGCCGTACCAACCATTCGTAGCACAACTTTGAGAATATGCATATGTTGAGCCTAAGTAATAAATGGTAATATGACCAAGTACTGCAGAGTCGTGACGGAGATTCGTAAAATGTTGATAATCAACCAAATCTCACTCCTCGTAAAAGAGAGAGTGTAAACAGTTGTTGGAAAAACAAATATACCCCACGAGTATTCCGGTCGAATCCCACAGGAAATAGTACTTAGATGGGATGAAAGTTGCTCATCAAGTGGAACTAAGAAGCATCATTGTATTAAAACAAAAAAATAAAATTTGGGGTTCCTCAAAAAGATTGCAATTAAAATGTAAAAACTATTGATCAATCAACAAGATTACCAACTTGAATTAACAAAAGTGAGCACGAGCTAGGGGTATGCTTTTTAATGGGACTTCAATTGGATTGGAATTGACTAGAAAAATTGAATTATTACTCATAAATATAAATAGCCATGAAAGAGGTGGCACGCAATGGTTTTCAACCACGAGGGTGCCTTGGCTCGAAGTTTTTCAAACCCCAAGGTCCCAAACAATATAACCAATAAGACATGGGTCAGATTTGAGCTATTTAGCCTAAAATCTCATGGGTGAATGATTATGGGTTTTAATCTATCTCTAGCCCAACACCACAAAATCAACACCCAATTGCCCCCATTGCTTTTTCACCCATATTCAATTTTCTCCTTTTTCAAGCAAAAATAGGAGGCAAACATTACCCACATTTGCAACTATGAGTAATTTAATAATAAATGTGTAGAGAAAAACAATATAATTATATTAAAGGAGTAACTCTAAGATTAATCTAACAACACCCAATCCACTTCCTAACTCCATCCATGCACATACTCCTAGCAAAGAGATTTACTTGCTCATTGATGAGAAATACAACATTAAATCAACAATTAAAATCATGACATTCATCATCAAGAGTTAAATTCAAGCTCATAATTGTATCCAATGGAGGTTTTTTACCTTGAAGAAGAAGAAGAAGAAGCCATCATCATTCTCTCTCTCTCTAACTTTCTATTCTCTACCAATTTGGAAGGAATGATATGGTACTTTCTAAAAGAATATACGTAACTAGGTCAAAATACTCAAATTTTTGTGCCGACAATTTTTCCCCGCAGTGTGGTATCAATTTAATCACCGGGCGTCCGGGTCGGTGCCCATCCATGGAACGCCGTTGCATCGCAGGTGCTAAGGCAAGGAACCCGGGTCCAAGTCATACTGGCACTCACGGCTTGCGTGTGCCGACCCTGTGTCCACCGGGTGCACCTTCCACTCGGCCAAGAAAATTCTATGTTCTACCTGACATTTTGTGATGAGTTGGAAATTTACCAACCCATTAGGTCTCTAATCATGAGTTTTTGCCTAGTTTTTGAGTTTGTTTATGTGATTTTATGCCCTTTCTCTGAATTCTTGTAGGTACCTCAAGTGAGTAAAGAAAGCATAAAATCGAGCAAAACATATGGAATTTGAGAATAAATTTGATGAGTTATCAGCAGGGAGATGAGCTAAAGATAAGGGAAGATTTAAGCTCAAAAGAGGTGCAAAGACATGATTTAAATCGGATAAAAGCGGATTTGGAAGGCCTAAATGCAGCTAAATGCCGAGCACGCTTCACTGCTAGAAAACCGCCTTCATGGAATTGCATCACTCCAAGCCACTGAACCGCGGGTTCCCGCATACCAGGCCACTGTTTTCAACCAGCTAATGCTCGTTCCACGATTGCACCGCACTCTGCTCTAAAGGCTATCCAATGAAGGGTAAAAGGGGTCTAAAGAGGTCTCATAAGTATCTATAAGCTTCAAGGACAGAAGGAAAGTTGTACACAAAAGAGTACAGATATATGTAACTCCATTGTACACCAACTAAATAGAACCATTCAACCAACAATTTATTCATCTAATTTGTCTTCTTCATAGAATTTTTAGTAGAATCTTTCTCTCATTAGATTTGTAGAGTTAGATAGTTCTTTCTTCTTTTCTTTAATCCATTTTGGGGGAATTCCACCATTGTTTTAAGAGCTTGTGAAGCAAATTTATAAGTTAACGTACGAATGTGAGGGGGAATCCTCTTAGTATCTTCTCTACCTTTAAGTATGCTTTATTAATTTGTTAGAGGTATGGTTTATGGTGGGTTTGTTAATTTGATTGTGATTTGATTTGCTCTTAGATTCTTATTGAATTAAAGATGGGTATTGCTAGATTAATCTTCATATTGTTCAATTAAGTGTACATCTACTAGATTCTCTTTAATATATTGATGGAGATTTATTGATGATGATGTGGGTCTATTTATCCTTGCTTTATTGTTGTTCGAGAGAGAATAATTAAATATTGGAAGGGAATCTAGTAGTGGGAATTGATAGGAAATTGTAAAATTAAGCTAGAAATAGTTGAAATTACTTCCTCATTCTTATTGGCGCCTAATAGTTAAGAATAGTGCAAATGCCAATCCAAATCAATACTGTTGAGGCTAAATTGTGGCTAGATTTTGAGAAAAACTCTAGCAAGGGGTAGTCAATAGGCTGAGAAGCTGAGACTACGTACTTCTCAAGATTAGTTACCCTGGAGTCTAAGGCATTGAAAAATTTCCGATTTGACTGTGATCTCACCCATAGAATGTTCCTAGCCTCTCACTTGTGATTGCTTCAATCGAATTCCACCAGTTTTAGTTTGTGAATTAGTTAGTTAATTTTCCTTTATCTCCTCAATTCTACTCTCTTCAAATGTGGAACACACTACGCACTCTAGTTTGAATTAGTTCACAACTCTTGAATTATCAACTTAATTCTATGTGGATATGACCTGTCCACTTATCGAGAATATTTGTTTTGAGCAAATACCGTTTAATGCTCTTTCATAAAAGAGGAGTGTAGTTTGGACGTTATAAAAAATGGCGTCATTGCCGGAGAATTGAGGTGTGATAAGACATTAGTTATTGATTCGGAACTAGTTTTGCATTTTTTTTACATTTTTTTTGCTTTTACTTTTGTTGTTTTTTTATTTGTTTGTATTTAAATGATGGCATCATGGAATGAAAGGAGGTTTGTTGGTGGAAACCCTTATTATGATGACCCATGTCCCTATTGTGGAGGACCACACCATTGGCAAGATTACAAATATTCCCCTGCCAGTGAGATGAGTGCACCTTCTCCTTCCTATAACAGGTATAGATGCACAATATGTGGTAGTCATGGGAGACATTGGGATGGTTTCCCAAATGGTTTCACTTACCGCTACAATGGTTATGATAGAAGTCAGGCTCCTAAGTTTGAAGAGAATGAAACCATGGCAGAGGAGAATGAGAAGTACATGTGGGCATTATAAGCCATGCCTCCAAGCCTTTTGAGCGGGTGTCTAATGCGGAAAAGAATGAAAACCCCTCCATGCCCATGTAATCATCAACTCTTCAAGAATAAAGGTGTGAAACTCTAAGAAGAGTTGCAGGAGATATTATGAGAACAAGAAGAAGTGAACAATGGGGCATAGCTCCACTTAACTCATGGGAGGAAGTTCAAAATGATGATGAAAAAAGAGACAAGGTGAGCTTTGAAGAAGTCATAGAGGTGTGCCAACCAACCAACATTGCAAAAATGCAAGATGCCAAGGTTGAAGAAGTGACATTAGAGTCTCCAAATAACATCCAACAATTACGATCAAGGACTCTAGTGCACTTGGAGAGGAGAATGTCAAGAAAGAAGCATGCTTGAAAGGGGAGCAACAAACCGTTCTTATCAATTTTTCAACATTGACCTTAGTTGAAAAAATGGAAACCGAGGAGACCAAGATGATGAAGGCAACTCGAGTGAGGAAGATCAAGGTGGCTTCATCTTAGAGTATGTCATACAACAAGGAAAAGGCCATCCCTCCTTCAAGGGCCAAGAAACACAAGATGCAACAATATTTCTTGGTCCTTTGATGCTTACACCAACACCTATAAAAGCGGAGTGAAAAGAATGACAAGAATTTAGGGGGTGCCATTCAAATTCTCAAAATGGAGAGAGAACTAGTGAAGTTGAAGTTGTCGAGCCACGACGTTAACTAAGGCGCTTCTTGGGAGGAAACCCAAGTGCTTTTACATTTTGTTTTTATTTTTCATTGGTTTTGTTTTACTTAATGTTTGTGTTGTCTCTTGTTTCGTGCAAAGGTGCAATACGTATGGAATGTGATGAAGAGAGAAGCCAAATTAAAGTGAGAAACCGGCGAAGTGCAAGTTCAAATGCGCGAAACACAGATGTCAAACAAAATTCAGAAGAAAATTGGTTGCTCTGGCACATTGGTGTTAGACCGGAGAATTGCCTGTTCCAAAGGCGCGAAACGCTAGTGGAGCCGGCTATGAGCAAGAAGGCCTGTGGGAGTTGTTTCACCTATTCCTTCCTTACTTGAAGTACCATGCGCATTGAGGACAATGCTTTATTTGTGTTGGGGGTGAAGTTTGAGTAATCCACTTGTTAAGTGATGCACGATGTGGCCCTATGATAGATTGAGTGACGTCATTCTTAAGGGTAAATCATCATTACTTGCGAGTTTGTATCGCCTTTTTAGATAGTAGTCATTGAATAAATTCCAAGGGTTTTCTTTATACTACGGTTCTTTCCCAAAGAGAAATTTCTTTGTATTTTATTTTTATTGTCGAACTAGATTGACACTTCCCGATGATAGATTGAGAGGAGACTTTCTTAAGGGAAAATGCCAAGTCAAGAGTCTTGTTGACTCGTTTGTGCACTTGATTGAGGAGGTACCACCAATATTTCTTGCTTGGCTTGTATGAGAGTTGAGAAGAAAAGAGGGGTATCTAAATATGAAAAATGAGCATACTCTGTCATGAATTATATATTCTTCTTTTGTCTTATTGATCTCATAACTAGCTCCTCGTTAAAAGTCATCCTCTTAATGTGACAAAGGAAGTGTTTGAACTCCTTGGATTGTGATGCCGTGTGGTGAAGGTTTTTGGAATAATTCTTGTGTATGCATGATTGTCTAAAACTTGCACTAAGTGTGATTCCAGGCGAAATGATAGATTTGGCTGCACTTAGAACATGATCTTAGGTCCTCTTTTGTTAGTCACTTCACCCAAATGACCTCCTTGAACATTAATCTTTGATAGACAAAGTTTGAGCCTCGGGACCCTTTCTTTGGAAACCACATTACAAGCCTAATGACCACTTTAACTCTTTTCTCTTTGGCACCCATCCTCCCTAGTTGCTAGTGATAGAATAATGAAAAATGGGGCTTGAAGCCCATGAGATGGGAGGATAAGGAAGTAATGTGAGATAAGGCAAAAGCCTAAGTTTGGGAGTTTGCATGAGTGGAGGATAAATGAGAAGCCTAAAAGTGAGTTAGCACAAAAAATGTTGATGAGTTGAATGAATCGATGGGTTGAAAGACCTCGAATCAAAAAAAGAGAAAGGATAGTAAAAAAGTGCTATCTCTTGCATAGATAAGGCTAAATGTGAAATTCATGGGTGTTATAAGGGTGTCTTGTGTTATACAAAAGATAAAGATGATGAATAAGGAGAAATAAGGTGGAGCGATTTCAATAAGATGATGGGGTGTTATAAGATTTTGTAAAGGCATTAGGGAGGCTTTAGTCACTTGAGCTAAACAATTATTCCTACCCTCACCTAGGCTTCCTATTTATCCACAAGTCCTGGGTTGATTTCTAGGTGTAGTAACACCACATTATGGCGATACATGAAGGGCAAGCCTATGGGTTAATTTGTGTGCACTTGAATTTCTTTGTGAGAGTGAGCGCATTTGTCTTATCTTATAATCCCATTGTGTGAAATGCTACGAAAATGTGTATGGGATTCTCTTTTCTTGTGAGGGGCATCATTTCCTTGAAGTACATGCTTAAAATTGTTTTCAAAGAGAGGTATGATTATATGTGCTGGGTGTAGCGAACTTTAAGGAAAGCTTTGAATGAGAATTACTTAATGATTTGAGATGCTATTTGAAATTCTTTTTGAGGAACTATGCCCCTTGTTTGAATGAAATGAATGCATGCAAGATATGCTTGCGGATTGTATACCTATCAAGCTTGTGCAACATGGTTCGAAGTCTTTTCTTTTCTTGAATTGGTGTATAATGTTTGGGTTGTCGTGCGCATTGATGATTTTGTGTACAACTAAACCATCATTTTGTGAAGAAATTGAAGAATTTATTGGGAATCCTACAAGATCCGGCTCATTCTAAGATGAAATTTCAGTGAATTGTCATTTAATGATCTCATTTATGTGGATTTTATGCCCTTTCTCTTGGAATTTTCCTTTGTAGGTACCTCATGTGAGTAAAGAAAGAATGAAATCGAGCAAAACACATGGAATTTGAGAAGAAATTTGATGAGTTAGCATATGAGGGAGAGGAGCTAAAGATAAGGGAAGATTTAAGCTCAAAAAGAGACATGCTTGGAATCGGCTAAACGCAAATCTTGAAGGGAGAAACGCTGAAGCTACTGCCCAGCTGGCTAAACAATCAGCCTTTCACAGAATTGCACCGGCTAAAAGCCATTGAACTTCCGGTTCCCCCCTGCCAGGCCACTGTTTTCAACCAGTTAAAGTTTGGTGCTCCATGGATTGCAACCGGCGAAACGCCGGTTCCTTGCCGGAAAGGCCGTCTATGGAAGGGAAAAAGGGGTCCAAAAAGGTCTCAAAAGCATCTATAAGCTCCAAGGACACTTAGGGAAAGTTGTACATAAGAGAGTACAAATATATAACCTCCATTGCACACCAACTAAAGAAAACCATTCAACCAATAATTTATTCATCTAATTTTCATCTTCTTCATAGAAGTTTTAGTAGAATCTTTTCTCAATAGATTTGTATAGTGAGATAGTTCTTTTCTTCTTCTTTTTCTTTAACCCATTTTGGGGGAATTCCACCATTGTTTTAAGAGCTTGTGAAGCAAATTTGTGAAGCTAATGCAATGAATGTGAGGGGAATCCTCTTGGTATCTTCTCTCTACCTTTAAGTATGCTTTATAAATTTGCTAGCTAGAGTTATATTCATGGTGAGTTTGTTAATTTGATTGGGATTTTGATAAATTTTTCTTGGATTCTTATTGAATTATAGATGGGTATTGCTAGATTAATCTTCATATTGTTCAATTAAGTGTACATCTACTAGATTCTCTTCAATCTATTGATGGAGATTTATTGATGATGATATGGGTCTATTTATCTTTGATTTATTGTTGCTTGGGAGAGAATAATTAAATATTGAAAGGGTATCTAGTATTGGGCATGGATAGGAGATTGTAAAATTAAGCTAGAAATAGCTGAAATTACTTCCTCATTCCTAAATGGCAACTAATAGCTAGGAACAATGCAGTTGCCAATCCAAATCAATTCGGATTGAGCCAAATTATGGCTAGATTTTGAGAAAACTCTAGAAAGGGATAGTAAATAGGCGGAGAAGCTGAGACTACCTACTTCCCGAGATTATTTATACTTGAGTCTAAGGCATTGAAGAAATTTTCGATTTAATTGTGATCTCACCCATAGAATGTACCTAGCCTCTCACTTGTGATTACTTCAATTGGAATTCCCCCCCAATTAGTTTTAGTTTAGAATTAGTTATTTAATTTTCCCTTTTTATTTCCCCCCAATTTTTACTTTTCAAATGTTGAACAATTATGCACTATAGTTTGAATTAGTTCATAACTCTTGAATTGTCGACTCAATTCTCTGTGGGAGACGACCCCGGCCACTCTTCGGTGATATTTGTTTTGAGCAACAACCATTTATGCTCTTTCATAAAAGAGGAGTGTAGTTTGGAAGTTATCATTTTGTCGGCTCCATCCGGTGGAGCGCCGTTCCCGTCCAGTCAAGCTTGAATCCTCTTCTTAAATTCCATTCTTTTGCCCAAGTCTTGCTTTCTCTCCTTAAATTAAATATCTACGAAAACTAATGAGAAAGAGCATAAAATCCTCTTAAATGACTTGAAAACTAAGTAAAAACTCATGTTTAAAAGCTTAATGAGTTGGTAAATTTTAACTTATCAAACCCCCCAAACTTGAACCATTGCTTGTCCTCAAGTAATGCAATTTTTTACATCTAAACTTAGGAATAAGTATTGCATATGAGATTATGCACAAGATACCACTACAACCTAGACAAAGAATAAGCATGTCATATGATATTATGCAAAAGGGACCACTACGGCCTGGACAACCCAAAGATCGCTCACCAACACAAAGGAAAAGTGGAGACCCAACACTTTATGCAAATGCTTCAAGAGATCACCACAATCAATTTTTCATTATTTGTATTTGATTTCTTCATTCAAAACAAGAGGCCTTTATGGCCACATCAATCTTATAGAGCATCTCAAGTCATTAAAAATTCATATTTAAAGTTTGCCTTCAAGCTCACCCGAATCTTGTCTCAATCATATCTTTTGGTACGTGCAAACATGTTCCCTAAGGAGGTGATAATACTCACAACAAGAGAGAATCCCATTTAGTTATCAAGCAATTCACACTCAAGGGATTATAGAATGAAATAAATATACTCACCTTCACAAAGAAATTCTCATGCACATAACTTGACCCATAGGCTTTCCCTTTTGTGTAACTCGCCACCAATATAGAGTTGCTACACTTAAAATCAATTAGGACTTGGAGGTCATGATGTAGGCTAGGGGAAAATGTATTATGACTTTTAAGTTCTAGTGATTATAACCTCCCTAATGCCCTTTTGTGACTCTTATTGCATGCTCTATTTTCCTCTTAGATTACCCTCACCTTATCTCTCCTTGACATCATTTTCACTTTTCATCTTATTTGAGCAAGAGGCAACACTTTCTTTTACAATTCAATTCTTTTCACTCAAGCAATTCATTCATTCTTTTCATGATGTGGTGCTACCTCACATTGAAGTTCATATTGTTTTTCCCATTTTCCATGTTGTAACCCCCAAACTTAGGCTTCTGTGTCATCTTTTCCTTTTCTATTCCAACACTTTTGGGATTTCGAGCATCATTTTTGCATTTCTTCTCACAATTATCACTAGGGAGGATGGGTGCCAATGAAGGATTACAAAAGGGGTATTGGGCTTGTAATGTGTTTTCCAAGAAAAAGGCTTAAGGCTCAACATTGACCAATGAGGATTCATTTTCAAGGAGGTCATATGGGTAAAGTAGCTATCCAAAAGAAAGCCTAAAATCATATTCCAAGTGCAGCTACGTCTAGGATTTTTCCTTGAGTCACACTCGGGGCAAGTTATATACAATCATTCATGCAAGAGAATTAAACTAAAACCTTTCCCACAAAGCATCACCCTCCAAGGGTATCACGCCATTTTCATAACCACATTAAGAGTCATAAAACAAGATCCCATGAGAATCAAGAAGCCAAACAAAGAATGGGTAATTATGACAAAAGTGTACTCAACTTCTCAAATTTATATGCTCCTTTCTTTCTCAAAATTCATTTTTTTAACAGCCATGACATTTAAGAAAATTTTGTTGGTGGTACCTCTCGGAAGCCATTGAAATTATTGACTTAAAAGAACTTAAAGTCGGCATTTTCCCTTAAGAAAGTTGCCTCTCAATCCATCATTGGGAAATTCCACCCGGTTTAATAAAATAAAAGAAAAGAAAATCGCTCCTCAAAAAAGAACTATGGTATAAAAAAAATCCATAGGAGTTTATTCACTAACTACTATAAACAAAAGGCAATAATTGAAACTTGGGTCGTGAAAATTTTGCATTTTAAAATGACCCATCATTAGCACTAACAATTTAAGAATAATTTTTCATTCATTCATTTTTCTTTCTTTCATCATGAGCCTGACAAAGGATCAACAACCACCCATATTACAAACAAAATTTTCAAATCAGACCGACAAGGGCAACAACTAAATAACAATTCAAAATTACCAACACTATTACATCAGAAATTTTTCCCAACAAGGGCAACACAAATCCAGAATTCAACAACAATAATAATAACCACAAGAGAGAGACACTCATCCCACCCCCAACTAAAAATAATACATTGTCACTAATGTATGCATGAAAAGAAAATGAGGGTAAGAACTCCCTGAAGTGGTCACTCATTATCATCATCATCCTCAGCCGCAACATCCAAATCCTGGCCAGTACCTCCCAAATCCTCCTCTTCATCACCTAAGCCCTCAAACAAGTCATCAATAGGGCCTTGGACTGTAGATGGAGCAGCCATAGCTATGTCAAGTTTGCTCATGTCAGGAACCTCCATTGGTGTCCGACTTCTCAATTCCCTCACATCAGCCTAGAGAGATGTGACAACCCCCTCCACAACATCCACTCGAGAACACAACTTGCTCAAGCAATTATACACATATTTCATCTTCTTTTTCACAGTCTTGGCAATCAGAGAAGGGAGACTTTTAGCTAATTTTTTGAGTTGGCTCTTGTGGGAATGTATCATCTCCACAAGCTTATGAAGGCCACTTGGGCGAGAAGATGTGGGAGGGGGTGAGGATCCTCTAATAGGTGCTTCTCTGAAAGCATGGATTGATGCCTTAGGATGTGGCATGTTGATATCGGGGGCAATTGGAGTTTCCTCTCTACCATGGGAAATGGATTCCTCAGGGATCTCAAAGGCTTGCATCCTTCTTCTTTCTCTAGGGGGCCTCCACATATCTCTTCCTATCAACAGTGATCACACCGGTAGCGGAGCTGGGGGATTCATTCGAGAATAGTGGCACTCCTGCTCTAAGGCAAAGCTGGGATATGAGCACAACATATGGCATTGAAGTTTCAGCTTGCCTTGCCTTTCTTTTCATTTACTTGCCCCTATTTCCCCAAAGTTTATAGGTACCCCATTTATAATTCAAGCAATGAGAATGGCTGCCTCCAAATTGACCCGTTGATAATTCTTCGAGGGCATGATGCGTCCATAAACAAAATCAATCTACAACTTGGCCTCAAACTTCAAATCCTACTTGGAGATCTCACCCCCCATGGATGCCCAAAATGGCTGGCCACTAGTAATGATCGGAGTTATCTAGCTGAACTGATTTTCCTTGTTGGACACTCTTTCGGAGTACTCAATTCCTGGGTCAATCTCATCATCCCAAAATAATGCATTGATGGTAGCTGGGGTGATATCGACCTCCACACCCCTGATCCGGAATAACCATAAGCAAGGGAATTCATCAACTTTCCCTCTGTGCTTAATGGCCTCCTGCCATGCATAGAACTCAAGCACCAAGTTTGTGTAATACTCTTGCAGCGGCATAACAAATACATGCCATTGGCAGTGGTCAAACTGGGCAATGATGTTGGGGAACTTTCTCCTCAGGCCCACCAAATCAAAACTCTTCTCTACTGTGAGAGAGAGCCCTTCATAAATAGCATAGTGGCCTTTCATGTCAGGCACACAAAATATGATGGCTTCTCTATTGTTGGCGGGGGCCGAGGTTGCCTTAACTTTCCCTTTTCCCTTGCTTTTGGATGTAGCCGGGGCTTTTTCCTTGCTGGATTGTTTGGATGAAGTCATGATCTGTAAAGTCATGTTAGTTCCACTTCTTTTTGTATTTTTGTATTTTTCATAATGGAAAATAAAAATTAACATTTATTCTAAACTAAGGAAAGAAGTTATACAGATTGGATGCCAAACAAATTCAAGGGTCAAAATTAAATTGCTGGCAGTACCGGTGAAACACCGGCGAAATGCAGGTGGAGACCCGCGAGACGCCGAAAAATTGCTAAGTTGAAGGTGGCTAGAGTAGGGGTGCATAAAGATTGGGAAGGTGCAAAGGGGTGAGAAAAGAGAAAAATGGTGAAAAAAATGAGGTGTGGTGTGACAAGAAAAGAAAAAAAAAGAAAGAAAAGTTGAAAAAGAAAATTCAAAAAAAGAATGATGCATGAAAAGTTTGAAAACACTCCACACTCATACAAGTGTATAAATAGGGTGAAAAGGGAGAAACAAGAAGAAAAAGCAAAAGGGTGAAAAAGTGAAGAATGAAGCCACATGTATGTAGTGACAAGGAGGGGTTTTAGTCACTCAAAAATTTTTATATCTACCTTACCAAGCCCGAAAGACTATATTACAAGCCAAAGAAAGTCCTATAGTGATCCTACCCTAACCATCTGAGAGACCGAAGTAGAGAAAATAAGGGCAAGCCTATGTTATCCAATATTCATTATTTGAAACTTCTTTGGGAGAGTGAGAGTCTCGCTTGTTTAGTTCCATGTCATATATTTTGCTATATCTGTAACTGGAGGACTTCATTTGCTGTGAGGGTACATGGTTTGTGTTTAACTTTACCAGTGGTTTGTGTGAAAAGCATTGGTGATGACTTGACTACCTGTTAATAGCTAGATGACATGTCTTGATCCCTGTTTCTCATGTTTTGTAATTGCTAGTTGTAGTGCATGTGCTAATTTGGTTCATAGGAAGAGGGTCAAAAGCTTTTGGAGTCATAGTGCAAGTTCTTATATTGGCTGTAGTGTCTTAGGTTTATTTTCTAGCAAAACATTGTGTTTAGTTTTTCTTTTTCTTTGCCTGAGTACATGCAAAAGTCTTAAGTTGAGGGTGTTAGCGTGCTGTGAGTTTACAACACTTAGATGCTTAAAACTAAGAAAATAGCATGGACTTAGGTATGTTTATATGGATATAAGACACTTTTACTTTGATTTAAGGAAAATAAGTGTTGGAGCAAAGATCCGCAAAAAAAGCCTCAAAATGCAGAAAATCATCCAAAGTACCAGTCTCAGTACAAGCTGTACCTTGATTGTATGAGCCATACTGAGAACCATGATGAATTATGAAGGATGAATTGGGAAGAAGGCAACCTACGACTCTTAGTATGAGCTGTACCACAATGGTACGAGCCCTAACTGGAGTCGTGGAAATATTCAGAAGAAATTGCATAAAGGCAGACTCTTGGTACGGATGGACTCATGAACTGTGGCATCAATGTATGAATCATAACAGGAGCCGTGGTGAACTTCATAAGATTTTTAGTACTTGGCAGAACTTCAGACACTATAGATAGTATGAGTCGTGGCATGAAGGTACGAGTTGTACCCCAACACTCATGAAGAATTCCAGAAGATGTCAAAGTTCTCAGGGTCAGACCACAGAAGCAATGTACGACTTATAGGAAGCAGGTACGAGTCATACCAGGACACCAACAGTTAGCCAAATCTGTAGTAGCCAAGAACTTACGGACATAAGGTACGATCTGTACAATCCCGCTACAAGTCATAGGGAAAATCGTGGCACAGTCAGCACCAGATATGGAGAACTCCCTGATAGCTTAGGAAAAGGTTTCTAATATCTGTATAAATATCCTTTATGTTTTATTTTAGTAGGAGAAGGACAAAACTGAGTTATCAGGCGTATGAATAGTTACTTTTATGAATTTTTATCAAGTTTTGAGGAGCAATTCTTGGGATCAAATTCTTGATTTCTTACATTGTTCTTGAGGTTGTTCTTGAATAATCAAATCTGATTTCCTTCCAATTGTTGTTGTAAGTATCTAATTATGTGTTTGTCTATGACGCAAATTACAATCTTACAACCATGAGAGACTAAAACCTCCACAACTAGGGGTTGTGCGAACCATGATGGATTAACAAACTAGGGTTGCACAAAAGTGTTTCAAACCCAATACAAAAAGCTTGTATTGTGTTCTATTCATGTTTAAACCTTTCTTAAAGGTGTAAAACTTTAGGACTTTCCCAAATTCTTTACTTTCTTGAACCTAGAGAGGTAGATATTAGGAAAAGAGAATAACAAAAAAGCCTTGATCTTTACGATCATTGTATTAACTTGAACTGTGGTCGCAGGATTGTTAAATTTGAAACATATTGATAATGGTTAGATTGAAATTTCTCATGAGACGTGACCCGATGATTGAGTATAGTCATCAAATAGGGATGAACCAATCATTTGGATGAACCCTGGTTATCAGTTCTACAAGTAAGCATTGAGATTGATCACATGTGTATATCCGGAGTAGTTATGAATCCATGGGGAACACTTACCCTAGTTGTTTTCAAATATTGATTTAAATCACAATTTTAATCTTTGATTTATCGTTATTGGAGATAACTCACCAACAAGTTCATTTACTAGAATTAGTCTAGATTTTCCATATTCCTTTTGGGTTCGACCCCAATCTCTTAGTTGGGTTCTTTATTGACAGTGTCCACTTCATACTTTTTCAGGAAGTGTGAGTTTGAGTGTTATCACCGTGTCAGTTTGCTTGTTCATACGCGTATTAAATCTGCTCTCAAAGACATCTATCCTAGCATATAAGACCTGTGCAGCTGTCTCAATTACCCTTTACCCAAGGCTTGACGTTTTCCATCATAGAATGAACCATGTTCTTAGCTAAGGTTAGTCTCTTGGCCAGCTTTTGGAGAAATTCCTGTGGCACTAGCATGTACCCGGTTGGAGTTTGGCTTGAAAGGCCTATAGGTGGTATGGCGGAGGTGGTAAGAGCTGCCTCTGAATGACCGGAATCTGTAGCCAGTGTCTCACCCTGATCCTATGAGGTTGGGGCATTCACCTATGCGCCCCTAACTGTCCGTGATACTGGGACTACAGTAGAAAGTCATGCCCGACTTACCGAGTTCATCTCATCTCGGATTAAGCCAATATCTGCGATCTGATGTCCTCTGATCAAGTGCTCCTCATCATGACGCACCTTGATACCTCCCTCTGTGCATAGTCTAAATACGATACTCGAGATTGGGATAGTAGTGCTTAATCCCATAGCCCGATCCCGAATCTCCTCCACGATGACCCTCGGGATGTTGGTGGGGTATTTGTACATGATACATACCACCAAAGCTGCTTTGTCTATGCTGAAGGTATTGTCATTTACTGTCGGGGCCAACCGATGGTGCACTAACATCCAACAGGCTTTTGTTATGAAGTTATGAGAATTTTTTGTGACCTGTTTAATGCTAGTGACCTATTCTGCTTCTTCTTTGTCCTCATTAATAACCCCAGACAACCACTGAATTTGCCTCTGGGTCTCACCAAAGCTCATATGCTTGATCTGTTTCATGGCCTCCACCCAATAGTCATACTATGGTGTAGCTTGTGGTGGTATGAATTAGGGCCCATATAACACCCGAGTAATAGTGCGCTCGGATATATCCACATTGCAGCCTCGTACCATGACGCTCTCCAGCTTGGGCTAATCTTTTAATTTTTACCCCTCCTTTGCTTTCTGCTCCATGGTTGCCAAATAATTGGCATAGAACTCTTGGACAATCTCTGAAGTGTAACGATCCGGGGCTCTATCCATCTAGTCGAACCCATTGAAGCTAAATATCCGCTTTATCTCCTCCACCTCGTTCAGTGTATTAGTGAGGATCTGCGACCCTTCTTGAATGCTACACCTAGGTTTGCTCTTGGCGGTGAGAGCAATACCTTGTTCATAAATCTCCTGGGCTCCTGGTTCTCTCCACCGAATGGTATGGTTATACCTAGGTGGAGTCTGCTCCTTCTCGGCATTGGGTGCCTCCTCCTCAGATCCGGACTCACTGTCTGCATTGCCGGATTAGGCCTCCTCGGAACCCTCTTCTTCATAGAACTGCTTTCAGACTCTTGGGCTCTTTCCTCAACTCCCTCCTCAGGCTGGGAAGCACCAGCAGATGTGGCAGTGGCCGCCACGGCCTGGGCTTTAGCTTTTGCCCTAGTGGCTTGGGTCCCGTTAGTATCAGATGTGTTAACCCGGTATTCCTCCATGAACCACTAGGGGTGTTTCCTCTTATTCGGATTTAGAGGTTTCATCTATCAATGCCCTCCGAGCAGTTGCTTTGGATTCTTTTCTTTTCTGTGTCATTGTACCTGTGGAGAAAAAAGGTTAGAATTCCAAACCTGAGAAAAAGAAAGAAAAAAGTCCTCTGTAATTTATCACGAGTCTATTGTACGAGTCGTACCTTATTGGTATGATTCGTACTAAGACTAGTGATGTCTTAGATCAATGTTGCACCTCTGAGGTACGATTCGTACCACGAAAGTACGATCCATACAACGAGTCGTATGAGGATGCCCCTTGAAAATAAATGTTCTATCTTTTCCATGAGTCATGATACGATCCATAAGTTGATTCCATGAGTCGTAGGAAGGATCGTTCTGTCACTTTTGGACTTAACCCTTTTCAGACACTTGGTATTATTGCCAGGTACGACTCGTAGCAGGATACTATGAGCCGTACTAGGTTTCATACCTCATGGTTTTTACAAGTTTTACTTGGGACAGTCCCAATGAGCCATCCTACGAGTCATAGTGTGAAACCATGATTCGTAGGAAATATCATGAAGCCTGTCTTTGCCTAATTTTCAAACCAGTTTGCAGGTGAATTCATTATTATGTTGGGTACTCAGAATTCCCCAAGTCTAGGAATGCATTCTTCACGTTTTTACAGCAACCCATTCCTCCCCTTTTTATTCACAACCCGGAACTCAAGTTATAGCAGTTTATATTCAATTTTTAACCTGTTTGAACCCTACTCAGTCACACATTTAATTTACACATTACTGGTCATTGTCCTGTTCTATTTGTCATGAATTTTGAGGACTCACAGTGGTTGCACAAGTTCATATAAGCATACAGGTCTTGTTACCCATCTGAAAGCATAACACTTGAATTTCTTTGTAAACCTGGCTCAACTTCGACTGAGAATCAGTGACTAGGGTTGGACTTATAGTTTAGCAATGTTAATCGAGCAGAAATTTTGCTTAATGATTATGACCTTGAGTTATGGGTATGAGGGAGACCTGGGTGCTTTCGTGAGTTCAAGTTCTAATGTGGGGGAGAAGGGTCCGACAGGTTTGAAGTTTAAATAGCTTTCTAGGGAAGATTTAAAAAATCTGGGCCGACTCAGGTTATTTTACTCGATTTGATCCATCACGACTCATACCACGAGTCGTAGGAAGGCCCTACGACTTGTCCCTAGCACTCGTAATAGAGATGTTAAGAAAACGTAGCTGTGGACCTATGAGTACATCATNCATATGACTCGTACCATGAAGGTACAACCCGTAATATGACTCGTAGGTCACTTTTGATTGGAGGTCTATGCCTTGAATAGTTCATAACTACAGTGATTACTATGACTCGTACAATGAAGTTACGAGTCGTAGGACCGTACCTTGAACTTATGCACTAAGATATATCTCTACTTTGCACTACCACTCGTACTACTGATGTGCCATGAGTTTACAACACTTTCGACGCTTAAAACTGAGAATATAGCATGGACATAGGTATGTTTATATGGATAATTTTACTTTGATTTCAGGGAAAATAAGTATTGGAACATAAATGTGCAAAAGAAGCCTAAAAATGCAGAAAATCAGCTAAGTACAAGTCTCAGTACGATCCATACCTTGATTGTACGAGCCGTACTGAGAACCATGGTGAAAGTCAGAAGGCTGGATTAAGAGAAAGGCAACATACGACTCTCATTATGAGTAGTAACTGGAGTCGTGGAATTTTTCAGAGAAAATTGCATAAAGGCAGTCTCTTCATAGGGATAGAGTCACCGATCATAGCACCAGCATACGACTCGTACCATGAGCCGTGGTGAACTTCAGGAGATTCTTCAAGACCTGGCAGAAATTAAGACATAACAAATAGTATGAGTCATAGGAGGAAGGTATGAGGCATACCACAACACTTGTGGAAAACTTCAAAGGATGTCAGAGTTCTCAAGGTCAAACCACAGATGCATTGTATGACTCGTAGGACTGTGGTATGAGTCATACCAGCCTCCCAACACTTAGAAAAATCTATAGCAGCCAAGGACGTATGAGTCCTGCTATGGATAGCACCTAAGGACGTATGAGTCCTGCTATGGGTCAGGTCCAGTGGTGACATAGTTGGCGCCGTATATGGAAAATCGTTAACTTAGGAAAAGTTTCTAATGTCTCAGATAAATAGATTTATATGTTTTATTTTAGTCGAGAACATAGAAATGACGAATAGGCATGTGAAGGATATTATCTGTGATTTTTTATAAAGTTTTATAGTAATTCTTCTTGGAAAATTTTGAGAAGATTTTATGTTTATTTTAGTCAGAGAATACATAGAAATGAAGTAGTAGGCATGTGAAGGATATTATCTGTGAATTTTTATCAAGTTTTGGAGAGCATTTATTAGGATCAAATTCTTGAATTACTACATTGTTCTTGAGAATGTTCTTTGATATTTAAATTAGGTTTTCTTCCAATTGTTGTTGTAAGTATTTAATTATATATTTGTTCATGAATTCAAATTATAATCTTACAACTACGAGAGGTTAAAACCTCCACAACTAGGGGTTGTGGGAACATGGTGATTTAACGAAATAGGGATACACAAAAGTGATTCAAAATCAATGCTAAATGCTTGTATTGTATTATCTTCATATTTAAACATTTCTTACCTTCAGATGTGCCAACACAGACTTGTTCCAAATTCTTTACTTTCGAACCCAGAGAAGTATAGATTAGAAAAGAGAATTATAATAAAGCCTTGGTCATTATGATCATTGTATTAACTTGAGCTGTGGTCGCAGGATAGTTAAATTTGGAACATATTGATAACGGTTAGTTTGAAATCGCTCATGAGACCCGGACTGGTGATTGAGTATAGTCATCCAATAGGGACGAACCAGTCGTTTGATAAAACCCTAGTTATCAGTTCTATAAGTAAGCATTGGGATTGATCATGTGTGTATACCCGAAGTAGTTATGAACCCATGGGGAACACTTACCCTAGTTGTTTGCAAATCTCATTTCAATCACAAATATAATATTGTTTTAATATTGTTTTCTTTGAAACTGCCCAATTTGGAGATAACTCACCAACAAGTTCAATTACCGGCATTAGTCTAGATCTTACCCTATTCACTATGGGTTCGACCCCAACTTCTTAGTTGGGTTCTTTATTTACAACATCTACTTCATACTTTGTCAGGAAGTGTGAGCTTGAGCGTTATCAAAAAGTGGCGCTGTTGCCGGGAAATACGACTAAGATTAGATTAAATACTTGTATTTGACTTTTTGGTTGTTATTTCTAATTACGTTTTCTTTTTGTTTTTGTATATCCATAGGTTGTCTCTTGGTGAATTCCAAGTACTTGTCAGAGTGGAAACCCCTTGATTCCATTGGATCTCGAACTCTAAAGAGCACTGCGAAAGATGGAGAACCAAGAGCATAAAGATGCCCGTATAGTCAAGAAGCTAGGAAAGCGAGTTAGCTCTACAGCTACACATCAGATGCTGAGGATGCTCGAGATGAGGTTGTTAACGCCGGTTGCCATGGAAGGGAACAAAGCAAAGATATGCCCTCAGTTCTTCATTGAGGATGACTCAGACATTGAGAAGTCGGTTAACTAGAGCTATTGTTCCACCACCACAGAAGGCTGGGGCAAATTTGATATCACTAGCACCATGATCCAATTATTGAACATGAAAGTGGTGTTTAGTGGTCACGCAACTGACAATGCAACCTACACCTGATGAACTTTGTTGGAATATGCAAGACGTATAGGTTGCCCGGAGTCAGTCAGGATGCTATAAGGCTAAGACTCTTCCCTTTTCTTTGTCTCGGGGGAAGCCACTTTATGGTTATCGAGTTTCCCAATGACTCCATTACTAACTCGGAGGGAGCTACAAGCTTTACTAGAGAGATTCTTTCTACCTCCAGGATGCTGCAGCTCAAAGACGAAATCAGAATTTTCGACAACTAGCTATTCAGGCACTTCATCAACCCTGGGCCGAGGTTCAAGAAGAAGTTGACCAAGCACAAACCACAAAATTCTTGATGACAAATCTGGTCGGAGATTTTCTATAGATCATTGAACAATAGTACAATGTAGTAGTAGACACAGTGGAGTGTGTGAGGAGCACTAATGAGCCACACCTCGGGAGCAAGCTGCCATATTTCAAGATAGAGTAACCAAGACAAACATAGCATGCACCCCCATGAGTGGACGAGAAAGAAAGGATTTCTCTCAGACACTCGGGAAGAAGAACCAATGATTGATACATATGCTGTTGGTTTGATCATAAAGCAATGAAGAATAAAGAAGAACGTGACCAGGAGTTGGTTCATATGCGCACATCATTGCACTTACTTTCATTAAGCACTTGCAATGGGACCTCGGATTCGTAAAGGTTTATATAGTGGGGACACAGACAGAGCGTGGCCTCCGACTCACTCGTATTCGGGCTATGGTGCAAACTTCGATAAGGTGTGGCTGATTTAAGCCAACGCACAAGGGTCTAGATAAGACACTTCCTGGCGCCAAGGTCTCCGGGGAACCAAGGTCGAAACCAATACATAGACAATTACAACTAGAATGGGTATTGTGACGATATCAAGGTCGTGTGGAGCATAAGGGAGATTAAAGAAGGAATGATGGCTACCGCAAAACCGAGCAGGGGATTGCAGAATGTGCCTCCTAATGTACGTGAAGGGGAGGCTGGATAGTCAGCTAAAGAGCATGATGGCTGAGATGCTAAAGAAGGTGAGATCCACAAATGATCAACTAAAAGACATCCGTAGTGATATATCGAGCATGGGTTGTAGAGCGGGAGGACATGCTACAACTATCAAGCAGATTGAACAAAATCTAGGGAAACTGTCAAGATCTATGAACCCTAGGTAAAAGGGCACACTACCTAGCAACATAGTCCAAAATCCAAAGAATGACGGTCGCGCATGACTGGTGATGACTAGGAGTGGAAAGATCAATGTTGATCCTCTCAGATGTAGTTGAAAGGGAGAAAGAGAGCGTGATCGAACATGAGGAAGATGTTGTTGAATAGGAGCATAATGTGGATGCTGAATTGATTGTGGCTCCAAATGTTGATAACAAAGCCCAACCTATCAAGGAGAAAGCAAGGAGCCGCACAAATTTACAAGGATATTCCACGACCAGCACCGTTCCCTCAAAGAAATGAAGAAGAAGGCGGAGAATGGTAAGTTTCAAAATTCCTGTCAATGCTCAAATAGTTATCTGTAAACAGGTGGCAGAAAATTATCGAACAAAGTGCCATGCCGCATTTACTCATAAGAGTTTTGTACGAATTCGTAGCAGAGCCATGCCTGAGAAGCGTAGATATATTTCAGTGCATTGTGGTATGGCAAGGTTGGTCCTACGACTGTAACCTCATTATATGGGTCTTAGTACTCACTGCGGTTATGAACTATGCAAGGCATGGACCTCAATGTAAGAAAGACCTACGAGTCATAGTATGAATCGTGACTTACAATACGTGTCGTAATATGCTTGTAGGTCCATAGGTAAGTTTTCTCACCCTCTTTACGAGTTCAAGGGACGAGCTTCATAGTTCCTACGACTCATGGTATGAGCCGCGGATGGTAAAATTTTTTTAAAACACCTCGACTCAACCTAGATTTTACAAATCTGCCCTATAGCCTGTTTAAACTCAAACAAATTGTACCCCTTCTCCAACGCACTCAAAACCGAAGTCATGACATAACCCACGACTCCTCACACTTGTAACTCAAAATAAAAAGATCGACATAAGTTCCACTTTAGTTAACACCGAGAATCTCAACTTCCAACCCTAAGCTTCGATTGCCAATCGGCGGCGCTATCAAAGTGTATTTGTTGAATTTGATAAATATGACCTATGTGATCGATGGCAAACCTGCTTAATCCCTGAAAGTCCTCTCAATGCTTGAAAAATTAAAAAAGACAATGACCAGTGATGAATGTAAGTTGTGTGCGACTTGGTCAGGTCTTTAACTTGTAAAAAATTTCGTACTGAAACTTATTAAAATTGAGTTATGGGTGGTGATTAAAAAGGGAGGAATGGGTAACTGTAAAACATGTTAAATGCATGCCTGGACTTGGGGAATTATGAATACCCAACACTAAATTGAAATCTTCTACAAACTGAACCAAAAATAAGGAGGGACAAAGCCAAGCTTTCCTACAACTTGGGTCACCCACACTGTAGGATGGCTCGTTGGGAGTTTCCTAAGCCAAATGGTAATAATCATGAGGTAATGAATCCTAGTATGACTTCCGTGGTTTACTTCTACGAGTCATACCTATGCGTGGTCATACCAAGAATCAAAAGGGTCAGTTCATAGTGACAGAAGAATCCTTCCTATGACTCGTGGGATCGACTTACGGGTCGTGGAAAAATTCAGAACATTTGTTTTAAAAGGTCATTCTCATGACTCCTCGTGGTACAGACCGTACCTTGTGGTATGAGTCGTACGTCAGAGGAATAACATTGACTTGAGATATTATGGGTCTCAATACGAATTGTACCTCCAAGGTACGACCTCACTTCAAGGACCTCGTGATAAATTACAAGCGGGCCTTTCTTGCTTTACTTTTGTTAGAGTTGAAATTCTAACCCTTTTTCTCCATAGTACAATGACACGTAAATGTAAAGCATCAAAGGAAACTGCTTGAGGACATTGCTTGATGAGACCACCTCTGGAATCTGACTGAGGAAACTCCCCTAGTGGTTCTTTAGAGGAATACAGAATACATCTGACATCGACGAGTCCTAAACCACTAGGTAAAAGGCTAAACTCAGGCTGTGGCGGCCAACGCAACATCCGCTGATGCTCCCTAGTCTAAGAAGGGAGTGGAGGAAAGAGCCCAAGAGTCCGGAAACGACTCTAATGAAGAAGAGGGGTCCGAGGAGGCCCAACCTGGTGGATGCAAGAAGTGAATTTAGATCGATGAGGAGGAACCCAATGCCGAGCAAGAGCAGACTTCGCCTATGGAGAACCACACCATTCGACGGAGAGTGTCAAGAGCCCAGAAATATATGAGAAGGGCATTTCTCTCACCACCAAGAACAAACCTAGGCGGAGCATTAAAGAAAGTTGCGGACCCTCGGGCCACAAATTCATTTGAAACAAGGTGGAGGAGATGAAGTGGATATTCAACTTCTATGGATTTGATCGATGGCTGTAGCCCCTGACCAATGCAATTCAGAAATCGTCCGACGCTCTACGCCAATTATTCAGCAACTATGGAGCAGAAAGCAAAAGAGGGGCAAAAGTTGAAAGATCAACCCATGTCAAGAATGTCCTAGTTAGAGGTCGAGAGGTGTTGATATATTCAAGCGCACTATTTCTGGGTATTATATGGGTCCTAGCCATACTCACCGCCATGCTATGCCAAAATATGACTATCAAGTGGATGATTTGAAATAAATCAAGCATCTTGGTTTTGATGAGAGGCGTAGGCAGATTCAATGGTTGTTTAGCGTGATTGCTGAGGACAAAGAAGAGGCATAATAGGTCACCAGCGGCAAGCATGTCACAAAGAACATTTCATAGCAAAGGCCTCTGCTGATGTTAGTGCGCCACTGGTTGACACTGACTATTAATGATAATACCTCAGCATAGATGGAGCAGCTTTGGTGGTTTGTATCATGTCTAGATTCCCCATTAATATCCTGAAGGTCATTATAGAGGAGATGCGGGATTGAGCTATGGGATTGAGCACTACCATCCCATTCCCGAGCCTCTGCTGAGATTATGCATAGAGGCAAACATAAAGGTTCATCACAGGAGGAGCACTCTAATCGAAGGACAGTGGATCACGATATTGGCCTAATCTGGTATGAGATGAACCCAAGTCGGGCTCCCACTTTCCACCGCAGTCCCACAGTCACAAGCCAATTGTGGGCGCATAGGTGAATTTCCTCACTTCATAGGAGCAGGGTGAGACACCAAACTACAAATGCTAGTCATTCAAATACAACTCCTAGCACTTAATGCACCACCCATTAGACTCCCAAGCTAGACTCCAGTCGGGTACATGTTAGTGCCTCAGGAATTTCTCTAAAAGATGGCCAAGACCGACCGTGGCTCATAAAAAAGGTTTAGTCGATAATGGAGAATGCAAACCCTTGGGTAAAGGCCGAGATTTAGTCACCGTACAAGCTTTACACGCTAGATTAGATGTGTTCAGAGCAGATTCATTATGTGTATGGCTGAGCAGACTGACACAGGAATGCTGCATGAGGAGTTGAGGGCTCTTCGAAGTCAAGTGTTCGAGCTATCATCACGTGCCTCGGCAATCATGTGCCTCACTCTTCCCGACTCGAGGCCGTATTGTCGAGGAGCTTGATCCGGAGGCTTATTAGGAGCCCACAAGATAAGAGAAGGGGAAAGGAAAAAGAGGGTCTCTGAGGCTATGGGAGACGAGACCCCAAAGAAGAAGAGGAAGAGAGAGAAGATAGAGTGCAAACGGGCACATAGAGAATCGCACCTACCATGTGGAGCTGGCCTTACTACTTTAGGGGGTAACCACTTCCTCCTGATACAAATAATAATAATAATAATAATAATATAATAATAAAACACACAATAACAATACAACAATAAAATAATAACAATACAATACAAGGTAATAAGCACAATAATAATAATAACAAACATAACCAATAACAACACATACCAATAATAATCAATAATTGAGTGTAAATTGACCACCGCCAGCGCCATGATTGTAGCGAGTGATACCTCCTCTGTAGGATGACAGGAGCGCTTAGTTCACTGCAGGTATATTCCCTTCCCTCTATTTTTACATTCTATGCTTCGTGGACAAAGCCTGCTTTTTAAAAAGGGGGAGGGGATGTACGTGTATTTTTAGAATTTTTTATTCGTCCGAGGGTTTTTCTTGCTGTGTTTCTTTTTCCTCAGGCATGCTATCCAGTAGAACCGACATGTTTAAATTTTTATTTTTGTGAGTTTTTGTTTAATTAGAAAGTAGCTTAGGAGTACTACCAATAAATTGTACTAGTTTTGATTTGTAAAATTTACCCAATTTTAAATATTTTTGATGATTAGTTGTGTACTTGTGATTGAAGTATGATTTCTGTAGATCTTTTCGTGTCATTTAGTATATTATTGCATGAATAGTTTTTTAAGAAATGGATAAACTAGACAGGTAGAGTGAATGCAAGACATGTGCTATGAGTGAGTGAGGTGTGATACCTAGTTCAATACTATGTAGAGCATCTAAACTTACCGGTTAATCTTTACATAGGTTTTAGGATGGTTGGTTAGAAAGGATCATAGGACCTTTTTGTTTGGGTCCATTTTAGATTAAATAACCCTACCAAAAATGATATGATTCCCTTGATCCCGATTTTGAGCCTTAAATAGACAATTTTTCTTTGATTAACCAATTAACCGTACCCATTTTTATAATGAACCCGTTTTGGCCCCCCGGTCCCTCCTTGGACATTGTGAACTCAACATAGAAAAATGCCTAAGTTGAGGGTGGCTAGAGTAGGGGTGCATAAATAGTGGGAAGGAAGAAAGGAAGATAAAAGAAAAGGTGAAAATGAGGTGTAAGCAGACAAAAGAAAAGAAAAGAAAATAAAAATTGAAATAGAAAGTGCAAAAAGAGAATGATGCATGAAAAGTTTGAAGAAACACACCAAAATTATACAAATGCATAAAAAGGGTGAAAAGGGAGGGAAAAGTGGAAAAGAGTAAAGGGTGAAAAAAGTGAAAAATGGAGCCAGCATGTACGTAGTGCCAAGGGGAGGAGTTTAGTGACTCAAAAGATTCCATATCACTATACCCACCAAAGCCTACATTATAAGCCAAAACTGTCTTATAGTGATCCTTAGCCTGACCATCTAACAAACCGAAGTAGAGAAAATAAGGGCAAGCCTATGGTATCCGATATGAAATATTTAGAATTTTTTTTGTGAGAGTAAGAGTCTTACTTGGATTAGTCTCATGTTTCATATTTTACTATATATATGAGTGGGGGCTTCATTTTCTATGAGGGTACATGGTTTGTGTTTAATTCTATCAATTGTCTATGTAAAAAGCATTGGTGATGACTTAACTATCTATTAATAGCTAGATGACATATCTTGATCTATGCTTATCATGTTTTGTGATTGCTTGAAGTGCATGTTCTGATTTGGTTCATGGGAAAAGGGTCAAAAGCTTTTGAAGTAATAGTGCATGTTTTAAGGATATTGACCGTAGTATCCTCTAGGTTTATTTTCTAGTTTAACGTTGTGTTTAGTTTTTTGTTTTCTTTGCCTGAGGACATGCAAAGTCTTAATTTGAGGGTGTTGATGTTCTGTGAGTTTATAGTACTTTCGATACTTAAAATTGAGAATATAACATGGACTTAGGTATGTTTGTCCATGAATGCAAATTATAATTCACAACCATGAGAGGATAAAACTTCCACAACTAGGGCTTGTGGGACCAGGATTAACGAAATAGAGTTATAGAAAAGTAATTCAAAATTAATGCTAAACGCTTGTAAGTATTCTCTTCATCTTCAAAAGTTTCTTAACGGTTAATGTTAGGACTTGCCCCGAATTCTTCGAACCTAGAGAAGTAGAGATTAGGAAAAGAGAATTACAATAAATCTTTGGTCTTTATGATAATTGTATTAACTTGAGCTATGGTCGCAGGATAGTTAAATTTTGAACATATTGATAATGGTTAGTTTGAAATTGCTAATGAGACTCGACCCGTGATTGAATATAGTCATCCAATAGGGACAAACCGCCATTTGGATGAACCCTAATTATCGCTCTACAAGTAAGCATTGAGATTGATCACATGTTTATATCCGAAGTTGTTATGAACCCATGGGGAACACTTACTCAGTTGTTTGTGTAAGTCTTGATTTAAATGTTACACTGTAAATGTTAACAATTAGTAAGCGTACATGGATTGGCAGGACGAGTAAGAAGAAATTGACGGGTGGAAAAAGCCCTTGCTGGACGATGTGGACTAGTGCGCACAGGGCCAGTGCGACGCGCCAGCCAGCAGTGCATTGGCCAGTGTGGGAGCTAGCACCTGCTGGCGCATTGAGAGGCGCGAGGCGCTAGGCCTGCTGCTCAATGGGAGGCGCGCCAGGTGGTAGCTCAACGGAGGCACGAGGCACACTCCCGCCACCACCCAAGAATGTATATAAAGGCATTCTCTACAATTTAAATCATTTCAATTTAAACTCAATGGCCAGAGAAGAGGAAACACAAAGGTCTGAGTAATTTTTGTCCGTTTATGCTGCCAAACACTATCCAAATTGCACTAACTTCGGTTATCGAAGTTTAAGCCCGCAGAGAGTATTACTATGGAGTTATTTTTTGTGAAATTTGCCCGTGAATCGTAACCCTACCGAGCAAAATTTGTCGGAATTGCTCCAAACTTATTTCTATACAATCACAGGCTTCAAGTAAGCATTTCTCCCTGTTGAACCTCAGAAATAATACATTTTCGGTCAGAGCATTAAGTTGAAGTATAGTCAACATGGTATTAAAAGTTATTGGTTTACACCATTTCGATATTGGAAATTCATAATTTTCTCCCAGCATGTTAAAGTTACAGCTGAAGAGAGCTGATGAATACAAGTTCAAACTCGTCAGTTATTCGAGAAATGACTATCGAGGTATGTAAGGGGCTTAACCTCGCAAGTATACACGGCGCATGTTGTTACGACTTATGTTCCATAATAGAAATGATGATTTACATGTTGTAGATAGCGGCTACCATTAGGATTGTAATTAGACATATTGTACTAGGCTGTTGCCGGTATATTGAGATCAGAAACACTCAGATTATTGCCATCCGTAGATTACGGTTACATATGTTTTGGTTAGCCGCTAGAAAATGTATATAGATTTTTTTAGAATTCTATGTTTGTTGCCGTGCCTGGGGATCTTAGGAGCTCGTAAGAGTTATCGGAGCCTAAGCGGTGGGTGCATCATGGGCGCAGTTGGGCGATCTAACTACAAGTTTGGTGTCTGTAATATCATGAAAGCACGCTCTAGGAAGCCATTGGCGTATCCCTATACCCTGTGTCTATAAATTTAGATAGAAGGCCATGTTTTAGAGTTAGCACCTAAGGTTGTCTAGCGAGTTTGAGTGATTGAAACCCTATCACCCTATTAGTTATTACCAATGATTGTCAGTCTTAGTGGGCTTAGCAGTTATCATATAAGTCGCCTAGGAATCCATCCTGGCAGCCTGTGTCAATAGACCCGTGGGTACCCAAGAAAGGGTCTAGTCAGTAGTTAGAGGTCGGGCCGGACCTCCCAACCGGTTCCTACCACCCACAAGTTTCTAGGAATGGTTAGGTCTATATAAAGTTGTCTATAAGGTTAAGAATCACCCAGAAAAGTAATATAAGATCCGATTGGGCCAAGATGAGGCTTCAAGGCACTAGTAAATACCATGTTAGTATAGTAACGTCTACAGTTAAGGATGTCAAGAACTTCCTATGGAGGATTAGGGTCAATCGCTCAAAAGCATATTCGTGGCGCATTAGCCCTATAGTTGTCCTAAGTAAGAGGACCGAGTAGTTAATCATTTGCGACCGTAGTTATTATGAGCTATAGATGTCCTGGGAAGGACATATAGAGAGTTGTGCTACCACTCCGCATCTTGCCCTATTCAATCCAGATCATTAGAGATCATGATCACTATCAGATCCTCCGATCGATACAGTGCATGGCGTGCCTCATACAGCCTTTATAGATTATCCTAGGGGGCGACTAGTGGTGGTGTTAGGGCCGGCTATGAGTTACACCTTTTGAGTAGCTAGATTAAGATGTTAGTACATCACCTTGTTGGGGTTGTCTCTACTAGAGCCATCCAAGACCACCCTAGGTTATTAGTTTGCTCATGCCCGTGGAGGCTAGAGTGATGCTATCCAGAGTGCTGATGCCATCCAGGAGGAATGAAGATGAGGTCTGAGGTCCTCATATAGTCCAGTCCATGGTTGGACTACATTTTATACCGTATCGCATACCCCGCCGAGTTCGATACCTGTGGTGCAGAGAGCAGGAGTCCACTGACTCGTACATAACTATAGCTTTAGGGCCGAGCGGGCCAACTTGTAGACCTAGGGGATCCCATAGGTTGGCTACACGATCAGTGGAGTCATAGAAACCTGATAGTGGTACATGATCAGATGTTTCACAGGCTTATGGGGAAATTCGAACGAGTTATTCCCAGGTTGATTGTACCTTCCGACTTATGGGGCCAAAGGAGGTTTTGTTTGTATTCTTGTCTTCTAGTTATAGTTTATAAATGTGTAATTATACAAATTTTATTACGTACATGTAAAGATTACGAATCAGTAGACGTACAGGTTAATTTTCGCCCTTTCTTTCATTCACTTCCAATCTTTATGCTTATCTATTGCCTTTACATATTCGCAATATATTGTAAATCGATGCCTCCTCGGGCGTTGCATTACTTTCTGTGTTTAGATGCATGTGGTTCAGATCTCCAATAGCAGATGTTCAGAGTCCGCAATTGGGATAACCTTTCATTCGGAGTTGCCAAAGTTGTAGAGATTTCGTATTTGGGCTTATACAACATTTTGGGTAGGTCAGCCCTATTACGACCATTATTTGTACTCTTAGAGGCTTGCATACTATAGTCGTCACGTTTAGTTGTATGTTACCGTGTTAGCCTTAATTAGTTATGCTTCATGTGTTTGGCCAGGCCTAGTATAGTATCTCGTCTTCATTTCGTTATAACTAGACAAACATGGTGGCCTTGTCGTCCCATGTACATAGGATCCTCTATTGCTTGTTATTGGTTAGCAGTTTTGTTCACAGTGGCTATACGGCCTTAATGGCCGGAGGTCAGATGATGCCAAGATATAACTCGTTGTTTTCTTGAATTGAGTCGCAGACATACCAGACATGCATAAGCCTAGCCAGGTTAGTTATTTTCCAAGCAAAATCTGTGTTCCTACCATGCCTCCCAAAGTGGGGTGTGACATTAAATCACAAATATAACTTTGTTTCTAATATTGTTTTCGGAAATCCCACCTCCTGGGAGATAACTCACCAAGTTCATTTAAGAGCATTAGTCTAGATCTTACCCCTATTCCCAAGGGTTTGACCCCAACCTCTTAGTTGGGTTCTTTATTGACAATGTCTCGCTTCATACTTTTTTCATAAAGTGTAGCTATTATAAACTACAACCCATATAATCCTCTTATAAATCGCATCATGACTCCGTAACAAATGCTCTACAATTTCTTCCGCCACTTGTTTTTGTTTCTACAGCACATTGAGCACACATAAATAAATAAACTTGGGTTGCCTCCAAAGAAGCGCTTGACTTAACACGTGTCATGATGCAGTGTGGTTCAGCTTACTTAGAATTCACCAAACTATCACATGGGTTGCCTCCCAAGAAGTGCCTCGATTTAACGTCATGCATGACGCAAGTCTCTTGACTACCAGACTTGCCATGAACTCGAACTCATCCTAGATTGCTGAGACCACTTATACTCCTTTGGCTGTTTCCATTGATCGGAAGACTTGAAGTTGACCTCTTCTTTATTGAGTCTGAATTTTAACGCCACTCCTCCACATCTACTAAAGCCCTAGTGGAAAGGAATGGTCGCCCAAAATCATGGGGACCTCAAATCATCCTCACAATCAAGGATCACAAAGTCTATTGGGAATATGAATCTATCCACTTTAACAAGTACATCAAACAAGATCCCCACAGGCCCTTCTGTCAGCCGACGTCATCAACAACCGCATAATAGTCGGTGTGGGGGCTCCTGCCCAACTGCTTATACACAACTAACGACACCATTGATGCTTTCTCCTGCTGCGTAGTTCCTCATTGAAACTTAACATCACCAATTATGCATGAAATGGTGAAGGCACTTGGATCCTCCTTCTTTCTAGGCGAGGACCAGGCTATAGTGCTACAATGATGCACATTATTCACAAGCTCATAGCTCATGGTCCCTTTCTTTGTAACACAACCTTAATAAACTTGGCGTATCCCAACATCCGCTCCAATACCTCGACCAATGGTATGTTTATAGATAATTGTTTTAGCATTGACAAGAATTTATGAAACTTACCATTCTCCACCTTCTTCATTCTTTAAGGAATGATGGCGGTGGTCGTGGAATAGCCTTGTAAATCTGTGTGGCTCCTGTTTCTCTTCCTTGTTTAGCTTCGTGCCCCTTTTCAACAACTAGGAGCCTTAGTCAACTCATCATCTCTATTATGCTCATTCTCAAAGAACCTCATTCCTCATCATTGATTATACTTTTTTCTTCCTTTGAAGCTCAAGTACAACAAGCAGGTGGATCAACTCATGGTCTTTCCACAATGACTATCATTCTTTGGATTTTGGATTGTGTTTCTAGGTAGTGTACCCTTTGTCCTAGGGTTCATGGATGCTAATGATGAGCCCGCAAGTGTACGGGTTGTACAAGTAATATAGTGGCCCTTTTTAAGAACTGAATGTCGAACCATTGTGGACTCCGGACAACGGGTAAACCTGAGTGTTAATTTACTATAACTCTAATAATGGAGACAAGAAGTGTAAAGAAAAGCTTTATATTTTGGAAACTATTTTTCTAATAAAGTAAAATGTTTATACAAGCTTGAATCAACTATGGATGTGAGCATGCTGAGGCTACAAAGAACATGTGAAAGAAACGAACTATTGATGTAATATGGTTTATCTTTTCCTCCGGTTGCTAGTCGGAACTATGCCTATGGATTAAAACTCTCGTATTTAACCCAACTTAAGAATCATGAACCTTCCACCTACATTTTTCGTGATAAGAAGAAATTCAAGTTCTAGCTCTACAAAGCCGATTCCACACATGACTAATACGACTTCTGTGTATATTTCTATCCCGAAGGTAAATCAATTCCCAATTTTCCAACCAAGAAAAAGATCATATCCTATTAATTTACAACTTTCCAGCTTTTGCCCTCTCGGGTGAAACTGACTTTTTGGATTTACATTAACATTACGATATTAACGTAGTAAGAACAAGAATTAAATAGAACAACCATAGAAGAAAAGATGAAAGTAAAACTGTAAAGTTAATTCAATAATTATATTTCAACACAATAGTTCATAACCTCAAGAAGAAAGAGAATTAGCCACTATATTATGGATTGAACATCGTTAAATGAATGGAAATCATGCAAACAATTGAAAGGAAGAAGAAAGGGATAGAGAAAACCCTAAGAATTTTCGTCCTCAAAACCGCCCTCTCGTAACCCACGTTCTTGCTCCACCAAGTCGAATATCTAAAAATAAACCTAAGTGTGCTATTTATATTAGTAGGAATTTGTCCCGAATAAGCAACGTGTCGATGTGTAACGCGGAGCCCGCGGACACGCCCTAACGCTGAGGCCTTCGGAAATCGCCCGAAAATTGGCCCCGGCGCACCTTGCCGCGTTGGCAAGGTGGCACGCCGCTGGGCAGCGTTGCACCCTTGTCGCGGAGCCACCCTGCCGTGGCACGCTGCCAATGCGGCAGGGGCTGTCTTGCAGCTCGCCTGCTGTGGCACGTTGCCGACGCACGTGGGGCTGTTCCCCTTGGGCCTCCTTCTTGCCGACGCTTGCGTGTTTCCTCCGTCTCCAAGCCTCTACTTTACCAACTCATGAATTAGCTCCTCAAAAGTCATCAAAAACCTCCAAAACAAAGCTAATCATGTTGGTTAGCACATATCTTCACTGTTACATAAAATCACATGAAATGTATCAAATAGCTTAGACAACACGATCAATTTAAGTTGTAAAAACGTATCACGGACCTATATTATTTCGTGATCACAACCCCACACTTAAAGTCTTGTTCGTCCCCGAACAACCTTTTACATCTCATGTGAATAAAGACTCATACATAGCTAATCTAGCACGATAATTCAAATTACTACTTATGATGATTATTTAAGATACAAGTTTCTAAAATAAAGGCATGCACGCTTTGATCAATGAAATGAAATACAACTATGTTAACACTTTAACTCAAGAATCGACTCTCACTCACAACTCATGCAAATCAACTGGCCAAGAGATCCCACATGAACTATATCTCATTAAACATGTGCCTCACGGAAAGAGAGCTACCCAAATTCACACGCAAAATCACTTTTTATATCACAACATGTGGGTACATAAATAGAATTCCCCTCACTCACAAAGAATTACATGCACCATGTAATGACCCATAAGCTTGCCCTAGTGTTGTACTCCACTAATTTGAGGATGTACGAATGTAAGATCAAGTAGGACTTTAGTTGTTATGTACTCAGGTGTAGGTAGGTACTATCGTGGATCGCAATAGTGACTATCTTCCCTAAGCGCTTTCAATACATTACGCTTCATTGTGAACTTCCCTTCCTTACTTCACCTTTATCCTTGGTAGTTTTATTTTTCCTCTTGCTCCCCCATTTCTTTTAGGCACTTTTAGCTCATTAGTAAGGAGTTGTATAAATTATTTTTCATTCCTTTGTTTTCTTACTCCTTACTAATAATCAACCATTTTTACCCAAGTGCTCCTTTGACCTTTCTCACTTTTTACAACTTCCACTTTTCCTTTCTTTTCATTCTTCTCACTCCTTTCCTTCAATTTTTCTTCTTTAAGCGCTTAGAGCTTTTGGATCAAATTCAAGGCTAATGAAATAAGAATGGTTAAGCTTATGTTGCAGCTATCACGTGTATTTGTGCTAAGGCTCAATGGGGCTGACTAGATTAATATTTCAAGGTAGGTAAAACGAGGATAAGATTAGGTTCATTCAAAGAAATGCCTAAATCATCTCCTACACTTTACATCCTTCATTTCATTTTATAAACACACCAGGCAAGTTCTAGACAATCCATAATAGCACAGAGTACTCAAAAACTCATACCACACATGCTCAATTCAAGACATATCTCGCAGACTCTTACTCGCCTAATCACAAGAATTCAAAATTAAGCTTCAATCATATTGAGTCAAATTCAAGAGCCTAAGGTGTCTCAAACAAAGCTATACACTTGCATGCTTCAACACTACATATACTTGCATCTTACAATCCTATATAGCACATAATAAGAATATCAAGCATCCATTAGCTACGGTTCAAAAATCAAAACCATTGACTAAGTCTCCTCAAGACGGTCGTCATCCATCCATCTTCGAAAACAGTCCCTAACATAGGTATATATTTATTTAGTAATAATTAAAATATACAAATTAAAAAAATATAAAATTTTATATTTTTATTCATAAATATAATAGTTTAATATTAAAAAAATTGTCAGACATAATTCATGTATGCCTTATGAATTCATGCTTGACTACAAAAAATTTTCAAATTTTTTCTTTTTTTTTTTTTTTCACATAAGCATTACATTCACCAATAATTTGTTAAGCACAAAATTTTGGAAATGAAATTTCCCTCACCCCACACTTAAATCATGCTATGTCCTCATAGCATCAAATTAACATCTCAAGAGGGTGAGAAAATACTCCCGAGGCTCTCGGCCTAGCCAACAGCTTGCTTTCGTTCAAATTTGCACAAGTGTTCACCCCACACTTTTTCTCTTCCACGCTTTGTTAGCTTCCTCCTTCACTGCGGTACTCAGCCGTACTTCCTCCATCTCAAGCTTAACTTTCCACCAAAAAACAACAAAAATGAAAAATAACAAATAAAATAAAATGCAAGAAATTAAAATGGATACCCATGGTACCCTTGGTTGCCTCCAAGCAGCGCCTAATTTTACGTCGCGGCACGACGTATCAAGTTTCACCGCTTTTTCCTACACCTTGAGGATATGAATCTCACCCTAATTCTTCTCTAATTTCCTCTCTCTTATGCTCCCTAGGTGGTGAAAATTGTAGACCAAGCAATAGATATTGGCTTTGACGTTTATTGGTCCTCCCGTAAGTGAAGTCATTTTTTCTATTATAATCAACAAATTTCAGAATATATGGCCCTTGGTCCTCCTCTTGACATTTCTCCATAAGCTCGAAGACTCTATTTCGTCGCCAACCAAACTTAAGGTAGAAAAATGCTTCGAAGTGAGGTCCAATGCACCTTGATTCTCAAACCCGCAATGCAATTCGACTCCTTACTTGTATACCTCTCCTTCGCATCAACATCTATCTCTCCCGTAGTTTCAAATGGGCTATACTCCATCTCTTCTCCCCTCACGAGAAGTTTTCTACAAGTATGAGCTCCTCACTAGGACACCTCAAGAGGTTCTAAATGTCGCTTCATCTCCAAAATTCACCCTTGTCTTCCTTGTAATAACTCCTCTTGAATATTGCCTACAATCACTGGTAATTGATCACAAGCTTCAGCCTCAGCCATCATCTCCATGAATTTGACGCTCATCCTTTCTAGAGTCGCTCCATTCTCTTCTAGCTGAATTCTCAATTCTTCCATCGCCTCCTTCAAGTGTTTCGTTTGCTCAAGGACCTGTTTTAGGATGTCTTCTATTCGAGCTTGGCATCCCAAGTCCTCATTTTCATCATGCCCATTCAACAAAACAACAGAAGGATCATAGTAGGGGCTTGGGGAATGGGAGAGTATGCATTCGGACATGCCATCCTTAATGGCCATCTTGACCACCACATATTGCACAGCATGCTGTCGCCTTACAGTGGTGTCCTCCGAAATTCAGAAAAGGTTCGTCAAAATATGAGTATTCACCATTTAAACCATTTGTGTTCCAAGATGTCATGTCAAGAAGGGTATTCAAAAACAATCAAAATTTTTAAAAAAATAAAAAAAAAAGGAATACATGTTGTCAATGCTTATATAAAATTCGTTAACTAACACTTAAAAAAAAAAAAATTTTACCGATTGCCGCCCCCGGCAACGGCGCCAAAAACTTCTGATGAGCCCGCAAGTGTACGGGTTGTACAAGTAATACATAGTGGCCCTTAAGAACCGAATGTCGAACTCCACAGGATCGACTACGGGTAAAACCTTTCCAAAGGTTAATTTACTATAACTCTAATAATGGAGACAACAAAGGTAAAGAAAAAGTTTTTTATATTTTGGAAACTATTTTTCTAATAAAGTAAAATGTTTATACAGCTGAATCTCGAACTATGGATGAGCATTTCGAGGCTACAAAGAACATGTAAACAAACGAACTATTGATGTACATGGTTTATCTTTCCTCCATGCTAGTCGGAACTTATGCCTATGGATTAAGTATTTAACCCAACTTAAGAATCATGAACCTTCCACCTACATTTTCGTGATAAGAAGAAATTCAAGTTCTAGCTATACAAAACCGATTCCACACATGACTAATAAGGATTTTCGTGTGAGCATTTAACTCAAGGTAAATCAATCTTCAATTTTCTCCTGCAAACCAAGAAAAGATCATATCCTATTAATTCACAACTTTCCAGCTTGCCCTCGGGTGAAAACCGACTTTTTGGATTTACATTAACATTTCATTGATATTAACGTAGTAAGAACAAGAATTAAATAGAACAACCATAAAGAAAAGATGAAATAAACCAAAGAAGAATTCAATAATACATTTCAACACAATAGTTCATATAACCTCAAAGAAGAAAGAGAATTAGCCACTCATTTGTAGGATTGAACATCGTTAAATGAATGGAAATCATGCAAACAATTGAAAGGAAGAAGAAAGGGATAGAGAAACCCTAAGAATTTTTCGTCCTCAAACCGCCGTAACCCACGTTCTTGCTCCACCAAGTTAGAATATCCAAAAATAAACCTTAAGTGCCATTACATGGTAGGAATTTGTCCTTTACTTAGCAACGTGTCACGGAGTGTAACGCTGAGCATTGCCTTCGTGACACGGCTCCTAACGCTGAGGCCTTCCGGAAATCGCCCGGTGACCGCCCCTAAGTAAAGACTCCACGCGTTGGCGGGGCTGCAGCACGCCGCTGGGGCAGCGCGTTGCACCCTCTCGTCACATGAGCCACCCTAACGTGGCACGTTGCCAACGCGCTAAAGTTGTCTGGGCAGCCTCGCCTGCCGTGGCACGTTGCCGACGCCAGGTGGGTCAAGCTTCGGGCCTCCTTCTTGCCGACGTTTGCGTGTTTCCTCCGTCTCCAAGCCTCTACTTCACCAACTCATGAATTAGCTCCTCAAAAGTCATCAAAAACCTACAAACAAAGCTAATCATGTTGGTTAGCACATATCTTCACTTTTACATAAAATCACATGAAAATGTATCAAATAACTTAGACAACACGACTAATTTAAGTTGTAAAACGTATAACGGGACCTATTATTTCCCGTGATCAGCTAACAGCTTGCCCTAGCGTTGTTCAATCTTCTTGATAGCCATAGCATGTGACTCAACTCTCCGACCCATGCTTGATAGATCACTACTAATGTCTTTCAACTATCATTTATGCATCTAACCTTCTTTTTAGCATCTCATACATCATGCTCTCCAACTTTGTCTGTCCAACCTCTCGCTCACGTGCATTCGACGACACGTATAATCCTCGCTCGATCTTGGCGGTAACCGCTGCTCCTTCTCCATTCTCCCCACTCGCGACCTCGCTCCTTTTTATGTACCCATTTCGATTGTAATTGTATCTATATTTGTTCCGCCTTGGTTTAGGACCCTTTGGTGCACCAAGTGTCTTGTCCAGACTTTGGAGTTGGCTCAAACCCGCCACTGGTTGTCCAAGAGGTTTGCCTCCTTCGAACTGACCGCTAGCCTAGACTCATGTCCTCTGGGTCCCTACTACATTAACTTTTCTCGCTCCAACGCCATGATATTCTTCGTGAGTAGATCTAATGATGCGTATACGAGCCAATTCCTGGTCACATTCTTCCTCCTTCCTTCAAGGTTTGGTTCATAAATTTCAAACCAACAACATATATACTGCACCCTCGGCTCCGCTTCCGGGGTGTGCTGTGTTCTATTTGTTTTAATACCTGCCTAGAATAGTGGGCAGCTTGCTCCTAGGGTGTGGCTCATCAGTGCCCACCACTATGTCTGCTAAGCAGCTTTAGTACTGTTGTTCAATGATCTGTAAAAATGTTTCAACAAGCCATCATCAGGAATTGTGGTTCCTAGCAACGGTCGACTTCTTGAACCTCAATCAGGTTTCGCGAAGTGCTTCATCTTTAATTGCCGAATTAGATATTTCATCTCTAAGATGCAACATCCTGAGGGTGGAAAGAATCTCTCTAAAATCTGCTTGGAGCTCCCTCCATTGGTAATGGAGTCATTGGGCAACATAACCATAAAGTGGCCTCCTGCACAGAGAAAAGGAGAAAAGTGTGTTAGTCTTATAGCGTCCTGTCGACTCCTGCAATCTTGTACGCCTTGCATATTCAATGAAGTTCATTAAGTGCAAGTTGACATCAATAATTGTGTGACAACCAAACCCCCTTCATGTTCAATAATAGATCATGGTGCTAGTGATGTCACCCTGGCCCAAAAGAGTAATGGTGGTGGTACAATAGCTCCTAAGGACTTACTATCAATATCTCGGTCATCCTCATCTACACTGAGGAAATATCTTGGCCTCTGCTTCCCTTCCATGGCTACCAGTGTTGACGCTCCTATCTCGAGCATCCTCCGTATCCTGACGTGCAGCTTGCCGAGCTAGCCTATCTCTTCCTAGCTTCTTCATCACGTGCATCTCTCCACTCTTGATTCTCCATCCTTCACATTGTTATTTCAACTTCGAGATCCAAAGGAATTAGGGGTTTCCACTCCGATGAGCACTTGTGATTCACCAAGCAACAACCTGTGGATAATATCCAAAAATAAAAAGAAATGTAATTAGGAAAAACAACCAAAAGTTAAATACAAGAAATAATCTAATTTTAGCCGTATTCCCCCGGCAACGATGCCACCTTTTTATAATGCTCAAACTCACACTTCCCGAAAAGTATAAAGCGGACGTTGTCAATAAAGAGCCCAACAAAGAGGTTGGGGTCAAATCAATATGGAATAAGGTAAGATCAATGTTGGTACTTAAACTTGTTAGTGCGTTATATCCAAATTGGGGGTGGGGGTTGTGTGAAAAACAATATTAAAATAATAGCTGCACTGTGGTTGTTATCAAGATTTGCAAATGACTATGTAAGTGTTCCCCATGGGTTCATAACTACTTCGGGTATACACATGTGATCATCCCCAATGCTTACTTGTAGAACCGATAACTAGGTTCATCCAAATGACTGGTTTGTCCCTATTGAATAACTATACTCAATCACCGTTAGGTCTCTTGAGTGATTTCTTTCTAACTATTATCGATTTATCCCTAAATTTAACTATCCTGCAAGCACAACTCAAGTTAATACAGTTATTATAAAACCAAGGCTTTGTTGTAATTCTCTTTTCCTAATCTCTACTTCTCTAGATTCAAGCAAGTAAAGAATTCAGGCAAGTCCAAATGTTGTACAATCGTTAAGAAAGGCTTGAAGATGAAGAGAATACAATACAAGCGTTTAGCATTGGTTTTGAATCACTTTTTGTGTAACCTATTTCGTTATTCCACCACGGTTCCCACAACCCTAGTTGTGCAAGTTTTAGCCTCTCATGATTTTAAGATTATATTTTGCATTTATAGACAAACACATAATTAAATACTTATAACAATAATTGAAAGAAAACCTGCTTTGAATATCAATGAACAAATCTCAAGAACAATCGATAAAATCATACAATCCTAGAATTGCCTCAAAAACTGATAACAATTCACAAATAATACTTTTCACACATCTCTACTACCTTCTCTAGCAGTCCTTTACTAAAATAAAACATAAAGGCATGACACAAACATTAGACACCTTTTCCTAAGCTAACATGGAATTTTCATATCTCGGCTACTCGTTGAATCATTTTATCGATCTTACGACCCGTAACAAGATTGTACGGGTTGTACCTTCCTCTCATACATCCTTGGCTTTTGTAGATTTGACTAAGTGTTGGCAGCTAGTATGACTCGTACCATGGTCCTACGAGTTGTACAATCCATTCTTTGCTTGGCCCTGAGAACTTTAACATCTTCAAGTCGTTGATGAATGTTGTGGTACGCCTCGGTACCTTCCTCTTATGACTGCATTGCTTGTTGCATATGGAGTTCTGCTGTCCTCTTAAGAATCACTAAAGCTCACCATGGCTCATGGCATTGTTGTAAGTGGTTATTACGATCCGTGGGTTCCACCAGACAAGAGATCGCCTTGTACAATTTTCTCTCAAGATTTAATGACTCCAGTTATGGCTCATACCATCTTAGTATGGCTCGTATTGAGAGTCGTACTTTGCCTTCCTCTAATTTCATCCTTCTGATTTTCACCACGATTTTCGCATGACACTTACACTGGCAGGACTCATAATAGGATTTGTACTTGGCCGATTTTCTATACTTTTAGGCATCTACACATTTTTGTTCCAACACCTATTTTCCTGAAACAAAGTAAAAGTATCTCATATCCACACAAACATACCTAAGTTCATGCTATTTTCTCAGTTTTAAGCGTTAAAAGTGTCAGATACTCACAACACATCAATATACGAGAATGATATACAATGATATAGATAGTGTGAAAAAAATATATGTGAAGTAGTTGTAAAATAGTGTCCATGTAATATATATAGAGTACATAATAAAATATATATAAGATAAGACATACATGTCTAAGCTTGGCCATATGAGTTATTTATAAACTATATATGACATGTGACATGCGGAAAGAAGTATTTATAAGTAGATGTTAATATATGGCATAGGAAACAATTAGAAGTATGTATGTATGGGTAAAGAAGTATATGTAATATGTAAAAATAATTATATATGTATAATTAATAATATATGGAGAAAGAAATGGTAGTATATTTTTGTAAAATAATTTGTATATACTTCATACTTGGGCTTAACTTGAAAATGCGCCAGGCTTGTTGGGCCTAAATTTTTGCAGTAAAATCAATAAAAATTAGCATGCAAATTTCCATTTTGAGCAAAAATTATCGATTTTTAGTACTTGGACCTTGTGTTTTAGCCAGTTATTTAACTAAAAAAATTCTTTGCATCTCTTGTTTCTAGTTAATTTACCTGAAATATGATAGGATTGACATAGTATAAAACACATATTTCAGATTCTTGAAGAGAATAGTTCATTTATTTATTTTTGAAAATGAGTTCATGATTTAAAAATAAGAAAAGCTAAATACCAAAACAGGAGAGGTCATTTACCATAATCAAAACTATGAAGTCATACTAAAACTCGCATAAACACATACAAAGTTAACAAAATAATGATAACAATGTAAGTAAACTGTAAAGGATAAAACTAAGAAATGTTGGAGTTCCTTGGGAACAAACTTCTAATTTATGAGGTTCCAAACAACGGCGAGGAATCCTAATAACCTGACCTATGCATGTTGGCCATTAACCGAATTTCAAATGAGACCTCTAACTTCCAGTTTACTCATGAAAAAGAAAAAAAGTAAAAATATTAGAGACCATTTAACTAATGAAGAAAATACATAAAGAAGATAGCTAGCTCAACAAAAAGCCAACTAAAGTTAGCTTATGGCAATTGAAGAAATCTTTAAAAAATTAGCTTTCAAAAATCAAGGGTGTTAATATTCTTAGGCAAATAAATCTCTTAAAGGTTTATTTCCGGAAAGTCAGTCAAGATAGCATATACAATAAGACAAGTTAAAAATTCAAGTCCTAAACAAACATGCATATCTTTAAGTCACATTTGAGTATATTTATTGAAACCCCAAACTTACAGCAAAGGCTAAATTAGAGAGAAACACTCTAAAAAATTGAACTCATATCCCTTATTACCATTTCGAATAAAGTACCATTTCAATAATAAATAATTAATCCATCAAGAGGCCTATCTCCACTTAGACAATGCATTACATAACTACATATTGACATCTAAGAAATTTTACTTTTCAAATTCATGTCATCCCACAAACATTTTTGCACACACAGATGAAGATCTTAAAAATGCAACTTTAAAGAAAAGATGAGATGGTTTACTTGAAAGGATCCCTACCACTATATTAATCAGCTTTAAATACTAATACAGTTAAATTTATACCTATGTAAACACTTGACAATCCATGCAATAATTCCTCAAATCAAATCTTCAAACAAGAAAGAGAAATAGTTTCAAAGTTTGTTTCACATGCTTCATTCTTTTTTGCTCACTTGAATTTACTAAGTGCTTAGCTTAAGTTCTCATTTAAAAAGCCAAGAAGTTACATATTCTTAACATTTAAGTGTAAAAGACAAACACCAGTCATTCATACGAAGTGATTAAATTCACGCAAATATACCTACACCAAAAATATACTAAGTTTAAGTAGTTTAATGCCAAGTAAAAACATAAAACTAGATTTGAGTTAAACCCAAACTTTCCATTTATCTAGTAGATTAACAAAAACTTAAGACAAATTAATTAAAATTCACTTTCATTCTAAGTTAGAAGTTGAAAAGTTCCATTCAAGCGTGTAGCTATTTACCCGTATCATATTCAGACATCCCAATAAATATCAAAAGGATATCACAATAGGAAGCAACTTCAAAACTTAAAATTTAAAATTTATAGAGTTTGTTTCAAGATGATTCAAGGTTGAAAGTACTCTAGTAACATACAATCCGATATACATAAAGACAAAAGACCAAAATTATTTTGCTTCACACTTTTGGTAAATTCACTAATTGACCGAACAACCAGCCATTCCAAATACAACTAATAAATTTTAGCTAAACCAAATGAATAGGATGGGATAAAAAGTTACCTTGTATTGTGCACCATTGAGGTTATCGAGGTCGAGTTCAAGCCAACGAATTTGAATGCGAGCGAACAAAAGGGGTCAAGGAGGGGAAAATAGAAACAAAAATGAGAAGAAAAAGAAAATAAGATATTAATAGTGTGTTTATGTGCTCGGTTTTACCGTTGTATTCAAGTGTTTGAGTGAGCGCGCGTGTGTGTGTTTGCCGTTGTTGGGATGATTTTTTGAGTCAATTTCCCCTACATCGACATCTTCTATTCCTAAGAGGTTAGTTCAAAATAAAATTTCGTAACTTGAGGATTCAAAATTTAAATCCTCAAGTCTTAGATGGATTGTGTATGAGGAAATGATGAAGGCAGAAAGCGTAATGATGTAAACATTTAAAAATAGTGAAGGAGAGAGTACCGCTATACCGTTAAGAAACTTTTCCATGCCAAAGACAGTATAAAGAGAATTTATATCTTGGGGTGAGGGAGGCTACGGGTTCGAGGGTAGGGGGCCACAGGTTAATGTGGATAGAGGAGGTGTAATACCCTTAAATCCCTAAGAATACACTGAGAGCCGAAGTTGGTAACCGCAGAAAAACCTAGAATTTGCACCGTATGACTTGAGATACAAATCTTGGTGAGGACCTATGACTCGTGACTCGAGTCATGATGAATTCTGGAGCTTGAGGTCATATCATGAGTAATCCCATGATTCGTGACGTAGGTACGACTATGGCTTTGGAGTCGTGGTGAATTTCTTAGTGGTGCCAAAGTGAGTCATCACGTAGTGTCATGGTACGACTTGTAGGATGTAGCGATGAGTCATGATGATGAGTTGTATTAAGTCATTTTTGGTATGGATGGATGGTACCATGACCGACAAGACGACCCATAGGATGGTACTACGAGTCGTGGTATGCGAAGTCATGGCCGTATTCAAGATTGAATCTCGGTGAGGTGACCACAAGAGGGTGACCACAGAGTCGACTTTGTGGTACTGACTCTAGGTACTCTAGCCGTGGTCGGCCAAAACTATTTTTGTGGAAATTTCATTAAGGAAATTTTGACTTTTTTACGCTTTTGGACCCTAAACCACGTAGTTATGAGGTCGGGACAGGGTCTTTTAAGAAGGAAAAATTCATGTTGTCTTATTTTGGCATTTGCAAGAACTAGAGAAGGGAGTAGGAGGAATTTCAAGTGTTCTTATTCTATTATTCAAGTTTCCACCTAGGGCTTTTCAAGGAGCAGAGTCACGAATTTCCAGGTATGTGGGGTTTTGGATGGTAGTTTAGTCCCTACCCATGCCCAATTTCTCCCTAATTCTATGTTTGAAGTTACCAAAACTTTATGGGTCTTTATCAAATAACATGATTCCTTAAAATTTGAAATGAGCTTGTTGTGGTATGCCTAACTTATGATTTTTGAATTTATTTTACCTGGATTTTACTTGTTTATTCAATATTTTTATGATTTAACCCCTAAATGTATAGATGCCCAATCATGAGAAATTTTTAGTAAAGTTCATGGTCATGATGATTTCGCAAGCATAATACGAAAATTTGAATTTTAAGCATGCTTCAACTACCATGTTATTATGATCATGTTCCCATAAATTTAAGCACTTCGCTACGATTAAAATTATAGGCAATGCCCATATGTCACTTTATGATTTATAAATTCATGATTTTGGCCGATTCACGGCCCAATTTGTCTAGTAGTATTAATTCTAGAGCATGTTATGATTCTCACGATTTAACTACATCCATGCATGCCATGTATGAATTTCTATGAGAACGTTGCATGTTTTGGGAGTAGTACTTAACACCGAGTAGGTTCGAGGCCTAGGTTACGCCCTGAATCTCAAAACTACGTGCCACCGTAGGTTATGCTTGAGACCTCCTCAGTGACTGCCCCTATGCCTCACAGGGCTTTCACGAGTGATATCACATACCTTTCTGGTTCATACCTTGCAAGGTATAACGACCTCCCGACTATGTTTACAGTCGGGCTCCATGTGTGCTCATATGGGTATGTCGGTTGTAGAAATCTCCCATTGTTCCTCATGGTTTTAATGCATGTATGATTATGTTCTTTTGGCTCAAGTTATGTTTTATGAACTTTTCTCACATGTTTCGTTTATGACAGCTTTATGAATATTTTGGAAATCTTGAGCCTTACGATATACTTACGATTTTAGTCTTATGATCATGATGTCCCCACTCCTATAACTTTTATGTTTTTAAGTATTGTTTTGCATACCTTACATACTAGTACCTTCCAAGTACTGACCCACATATTTTTAGGATCCGGTTCACAGGATCAGCATCGCTCTTAGCTTGCTCACAGTTCTACTCTCAGCTTTCAGTGGTGAGTCCTCATGATTTGAGGGCTTCATGTTCAGATCGTGTCTATTTTTTTGTTTTCAGAAATGTTGGGTTTAGTTGGGGTTTTGTCCCTTCAACCCATTTATTATGATTAGAGGTTGTCATACCTATTTGTAGTATTCAGCTATTTATGTTTGGATAATGTATTGTTGTTTCTTATAACTCATGTTATGATTTTCAGTTAGTTCATGATTATTAAGTTAAGGTTTCCATCTCATGTGAATGAATTAGTTATATGCTCATGCCATGGGTTGACTTGAGGTCTCTCGGGGCTACTTGTCCCGTGTCTACGATCCGGGTGTACTCTCGGGTCATGACAAAGTTGGTATCAGAGCAATAGGTTCAGATGTGCCCTTGGGAGTCTGAAAGCCGCATTAGGTAGAGTCTTTTCAATAAGTGTGAAGCGCGCAACATCTATGACGAAGATGCTACTAAACGTTTAGGAAATGTTCCCTTCTTTCATGATCTATGTCGTGCGGTGAAAAACTCTCCATCCTTCTAATTCATGCTATTCGCGATTACAGAAAATTATGGCTCGCAGAAGGATAAATGGAAGGAGGAACCAAAATGATAAAGGCCACGAGGGTGAACATGATAATGGGCGTCAGCAAGCCCCACCTGTTGAGGAGCCCCAGGCACCAGAGCCGGCTGCCCATGCCGAGTTTCGGGCGGCTATTCAAATGTTGGCGCAGGCCTTGACCGCTCAGGTCAACCAGCAGGCTGTTGTGCATGTTCCACAGAACGGTAATGCAGCGGCATCCTAGATCAGGGACTTTTAAGGATGAACCCTCCCGAGTTCACAGGGGAAAATGTGGACGAGGATCCACACAAGTTCATTAAAGGGATCTTGAAGGTCACTCAGGTGATGGGGTTGACGAATGAGGAATGTGTTGACTTGGCCTATTATCAGCTGAAGGAGGTCGGTTATATTTGGTTCAAGCAATGGAAGGACAATAGAGCAGCAGGAGCGGGCCCTATCAGTTGAGATGAGTTCCACTGGCCTTTCTTGACAGGTTCTTCCCTCGGGAGATGAGGGAATTGAAAGAAGCCGAGTTTTTTAACCTCAAACAGTGAAATATGACGGTGCTAGAATATTCACTTGAGTTGACTCTCCTGTCAAAGTATGCCCTAGAGTTAGTGATGAACAAGAGGGCGCGGGTGAGCAGATTCGTGTAGGGAGTAGCCTAGTATCTGGACAAGGACTGCAGAACAGCCATGCTTCATCAGGATATGGACTACCCACAGATAGTCCTGTATGCCCAATAGATGGAGGCAGGTCATATGAGGTAGAAAGAGGCCAAGAGGGCCAGAATTGATAGCCACAGGTTCTCCCAGCCGATGCCAGGGGGTGGGCCTCACCAAAAGTCCCAGCATAGGTCCATTACATCAGCACCATCTTCAGCCAGTACCCCATCCAAGCCTCGAGACAATCAGAGGAGCAGGGCCTTAGGTTCGAGGGGACATAGTAGCATGCACACAGAGTGCACTTTCCCATCTTGTGCTAATTGTGGAAAGAATCACCCAAGGAAATGTTTGGTGGGCTCATACGCTTGTTTTGGGTGTGGCGAACCCACACACAGGCTCAGGGATTTCCCCGTAGCTAGGTCAGGGGGTGGTGGAGCCCACACTTCAATAGCTAGTTCAGCAGTTCTAGTGGAACGTCAGGCTTAGCAGAGTGCTTCAACTGGTTCAGCTGGCGGCCAGTGCCAGAATCAATTTTATGCACTTGGCTCTTGATAGGAGCAGGAGACTTCTCCCGATGTCGTTACGGGTATGTTGCAAGTCTTTCATATTGATTCTTATGCTTTGTTAGATCCGGGAGCTACACTGTACTTGGTGACACCTTACATTTCTAGTTACTTTGGAGTCAGTCCTGAAATTTTGTCAGAACCATTTTCTATATCTACTCCGGTTGGTGATTCATTCGTAGCAAGACGGGTATATAGAGGTTCCCCATTACAGTATTTCATAAGGTTACCTCCGCAGACTTAGTAGAATTGTCTATGAATGATTTTGACATCATCTTGGGCATGGATTGGTTGTTTGCATGTTATGCTTCTGTTAACTGTAGAACTCGAGCGGTGGAGTTTCGATTTCCAGGCGAACTGGTTTTAGAATGGAGGGGTGGTTCAGCGGTACTTGTAGGTCACTTTATCTCCTATCTCAACGCTAGGAAAATGATTTCCAAGGGTTGTATTTACCATTTGGTTAGGGTTCAGGATGTCAAATCTGAGACCTCGGCCATTCAATCAGTCACTGTGGTATGTAAATATCCCGAGGTTTTTCCAGATGACCTACCAGGTGTTCCTCCCAAGAGGGAGATTGATTTTGAGATTGATCTTTTACCGGACGCACAACCTATATCAATTCCTCCCTACCGAATGGAACCAACCGAGCTAAAAGAGTTAAAGGAGCAGTTGAAGAATTTGCTGGAAAAGGGTTTCATTAGACCGAGTAAGTCCCCATGGGGTGCCCTGGTGTTTTTTGTCCGGAAGAAAGACGGTTCTCTTCAGATGTGTATTGACTATAGGTAGTTGAACAAGGTCACCATCAAGAATAGATACCCTTTACCCAGGATTGATGACCCATTCGATTAGCTTCAGGGTGCCAAATATTTCTCCAAGATAGATCTCAGGTCCGGGTATCACCAGCTCAGGGTTCGGGAGAGCGACATCCCAAAGACTACTTTCAAAACCCGATATGGACATTCTGAATTCGTTGTTATGTCTTTTGGACTAACCAATGCCCCTGTAGTTTTTATGGATCTAATGAATAGGGTACTTGAGGCATATTTGGACATGTTCATGACCGTGTTCATTGACGACATATTAATATACTCCAGGAGCAAGGAGGAGCATGCCGTACACCTGAAGGTAGCACTTTAGACCCTCAAGGATAACCAACTATATGCCAAGTTCAGCATACATGAGTTCTGGCTGAAATCAGTTGCATTCTTGGGACATGTAGTGTCAAGCAAAGGGATAAGGGTGGACTCCCAGAAAATAGAGGCGGTAAAGAACTGGCCCAGACCGGTAAACCCTCCGGAGATTAGGAGCTTTTTGGGCTTAGCGGGTTACTATCGGAGGTTCATGGAAGATTTCTCATCCATTGCAGCCCCACTGACTAGATTGACTCAGAAAAAAGTGAAGTTCCAACGGTCGGAGGCTTGTGAGAAGAGCTTCCAGGAATTGAAAGCCAAACTCACTTCAACATCGGTGTTGACTTTACCGGAGGGTACCGATGGCTTTGTGGTATATTGTGATGCTTTGAGAGTTGGACTGGGATGTGTATTGATGCAGCATGGGAAAGTCATAGAATATGCTTCCAGACAGCTGAAAATTCACGAGAAAAATTACCCAACCCATGATCTTGAGTTGGCCGCGGTGGTATTTGATTTAAAGGTATGGAGACACTACTTGTATGGGGTTCATCTAGATGTATTCATGGACCACAAGAGCTTACAATATGTGTTCACACAGAAGGAACTAAATATTTGGCAACAGAGGTGGTTGGAGCTACTTAAGAACTACGACATGAGTGTCCTTTACCACCCGGGTAAGGCCAACGTGGTAGCATATGCCCTTAGTAGAATTTCTATGGAAAGTGTGTCACATGTGAGTGAAGATAAGAAGGAGCTAGTAAAGGAGGTACATCGACTTGCACGGTTGGGAGTTAGATTAGTTGGTTGGACCGATGGTGCGGTAGTAGTTTAGAATGGGTCAGAGTCGTCCTTGGTAACATAGGTGAAGGCTAAACAATATGAAGATCCAATATTTGTAAAGTTGAAAGAAGCTGTCAAAAATCAAACGGTAGAAGTCTTCTCCAAAGGGGGAGATGGTGTGCTTCGGTACCAGGGTCGCTTATGTGTTCCAAATATGGGTGATTTGAGGAGTTGAATGTTGCATGAGGCTCACGGATCCATATATTCTATCCATCCAGATGCCACAAAAATGCATCATGCATTGCGGGAAATCTACTGGTGGAATGGCATGAAGAGGGATATTGCGGAATTTGTAGCTAAGTTCCCAAATTGCCAACAAGTGAAAGTTGAGCATCAGAGACCGGGGGTGTACTCAAAGATATCAGCATTCCTACTTGGAAGTGGGAAGAAATCAATATGGACTTTGTAAAAGGTTTACCCCGCATTCGTAGAAAGTATGACTCTATTTGGGTTGTGGTGGACAGGTTGACCAAGGCTGCTCATTTCCTACCGGTCAAAACCACCGATTCAGCAGAAGATTATGCTAATATACATTCAAGAGTTGGTTAGATTGCATGGAGTGCCCTTGTACATTATATCATATAGAGGTACTCAGTTCACCTCTTCATTCTGGAGATCTTTTTAAAAGGGACTTGGCACCAAGGTCAAGCTTAGCACGACATTTCATCCGCAAATAGATGGTCAGGCAGAGCGGACTATCCTGACTCTTGAGGACATGTTGAGATCTTGTGTTATTGACTTATAGGGTAGTTGGGACGATCATTTTCCTCTTATTTAGTTTTCCTACAACAACAGCTATCACTCCAGCATTCAAATGGCACTGTTCGAGGCTCTTTACGGGCGAAGGTGTAGATCGCCCATTGGTTGGTTTGAAGTCGGTGAGGCTTCATTAGTGGGTCCAGATTTAGTCCATGAGGCTATGGAGAAAGTTCAGTTAATAAGAGGAAGGCTGAAAATGGCTCAAAGTCGCCAAAAGTATTATTCGGATGTGAGGAGAAGGGAGCTTGAGTTCGAGATCGATGATTGGGAGTTTATGAAGGTATCTCCCATGAAGGGAGTGATGAGATTTGGAAAGAAAGGGAAACTCATCCCCCGCTATATTGGCCCACACCGGATTGTGAGACTAGTGGGTAAGGTAGCTTATGAGTTAGAGTTACCTTCAGAGTTGGCTTCTGTTCATCCCGTATTTCATGTATCTCTCTTGAAAAAGTGCATGGGAGATCCATCCTTGGTGGTTCCGGTGGAAAGTGTTGGCGTGAAGGATAGCCTCAGTTATGAAGAAGTTCCTGTTTCAATCTTGGATCGTCAGGTTTGAAGGATGAGGAACAAGAAAGTAGCTTCAGTAAAGGTGTTATGGAGAAATCAGCATGTTGAGAGAGCTATGTGGGAAGCTAAAGCGGATATGATGGCTAAATACTCCCACATGCTCCCTACCGGCCCAGTTTCAGTTTGAGGTATCAATTTTTGCCCTAAACCTCTAATCAGTTTTTCATGTTCCGTTCATGAGTGCAAGTTTGTTTTATGATATGATATATGTATGTGATGTCTGAATTCAGTCCAGCTATGTAGTTCTTTTCGGGGGTAATCATTCCGTCAGTTTTCGGCTTAAATGATCAGTATTTGCATATGGTAATTGTATGTTTCTATTTGCTTCTTGTTTACTATATTTTAGGATGAATGTTTCCAAGGGGGAGATATTGTAATACCCTGGAAAGTCCTAAGAACAGACCCGGGAGTTGAAGTTGAAAACTGCAGAAAACTTGGAATTTTGCACTAGTACCACTAAAGGTACGAATCGTGGTGAGGACCTATGACTCGTGACTCGAGTCGTGATGCATTCGGGAGCCTGAGGTCATATCACGAGTAGTCCTACGAATCATGATATGTAGGTATGACTCGTGGTGGATTTCTCAGTGGTGCCAGAATGAGTCTTCACGGGTCATGGTACGACTCGTAGGATGTAGCAACGAGTCGTGATAAGGAGTTGTGGTTAAGTCGTTTTTGGTATGGGTGGATGGTACCACGACTGATAGTACGACTCGTAGGATGGTACTACAAGTCGTGGCCAGATTCAGAAGATTTAAAGGGCTGAAGTGACCACGAGTCGTGACTTTGTGGTATGACTCGTGCTCGGGGCCAAAACTGTTTTTCAGGGAAATTTCACTAAGGGCAATTTTGACTTTTCTACGCTTTTGACCCTAAACCACGTCATTTTTAGGTCGGTAAAGGTCTTTTAAGGAGGAAAAATTCATGCTAAGTCTCATTTTTGCATTTGCAAGAACTAGAGAAGGGAGTAGGAGGAATTTCAAGTGTTCTTCTTCAATTCTTCAAGTTTCCACCTAGGGCTTTTCAAGGGGGTTAAGAGTCACGTAATTCAAGGCATGTGGGGTTTTGAATGGGTAGTTTAGTCCCTCTCCATGCCCAATTTCTCCCTAATTCTATGTTTGAAGTTACCAAAACTTTATGGGTCTTTATCAAATTGCATGATTCCTTCTCATGTGAATGAATTAGTTATATGCTCATGCCATGAGTTGACTTGGCGTCTCTCAGAGCTCCTTGTCCCGTTTCTATAATCTGGGTGCACTCTCGGGTTGTGACAGGAGGGGAGGGAGTTCGCGGGGTTTGGGAGAATGGTAGGGCGTTTGTGGGTTTGTGAGGGTGAGGGTGGCAGTCGACGGTGGAGAGAGGTAAGGCCGAGGGCGATGGTGGGTTGGAGATGAGGTACGTCTGTGATGGAAAGTTACGGG
>JACEIK010006547.1:67004-80839 GCA_018107945.1 Datura stramonium
AAAATTGCAAGAAATAACATAATATATACATAGAATTTTTTTCAAGAGAAAATGATAAAATATTATCCAAAAATAGTTTAAAATATATTCAACAATTTAAACATTTATTTTAAAAATTTTTGAATCTTAATATAATTAATAAAAAATGTAGAGAGCAAAAATTGGATGTCAATAGAGTTGGAAATGGAAAGTAAGGTGCTTAAAGAGATCATTGCACAAAAGTTACAGGGGACATACCGTCAAATAGAAAGACAAACTATCATCTAAGTACTCGACTGAAGTAGGAGGAATTGGAGTTTCTCAAAGCAAAGTACAGGAGGTAGAATGTGGAACATCATTTGAAAAGACGAATCATCCTTTCGGTCGTCGAAGGAGAGTTTGATGATTAGGGTTTTTGTCTTAAGAAAAATGATTCGAAAGATGGACTATCAACTGAGGAAATAGTCCGTCACTTGGAACGTCATTTGGAGCTGAGTTGTGCCAGGTGTGATTGACGGTTTAAAGGACGGACCGTCAATTGAGGAAACAGTCTGTCCCTGCAATCCTAGGTACCGTAAGTTATGATTTTTCCCTTTGCCTATAAATAGACCCTCCGACCCCAATACTTATTTTCTTCACTTTCATTCCTCAAAACAGAACGTCAAATAGAAAGATGGACCATTATCTAAGTTATCAATTAGAGTAGGAGGAATTGGAGTTTCTGAAAGAAAAGTATGGGAGGTAGAATGCAGAACGTCATTTGAGAAGATGAATCGTCCTTTCGGCCATCGATGGAGAGTTTGATGATTAGGGTTTTTGGCTTAAGAAAAATGATTGGAAAGGCGGACCGCTAGGAAATAGTCCGTCATTTGGAGCTGAGTTGTGCCAGGTGTGATTGATGGTTCAAGGGATGGACCGCTAATTGAGGAAACTATTTGTCCCTACAATCCCATGTACCGTAAGTTATGTTTTTTTCCCTTCTCCTATAAATAAACCCTCTGACCCCAATACTCATTTTATTCACTCCACTCCTAGAAATAAACCTCCTAAGTTTTCTCAAGCTCCTCCAAGATCAAGGTAAGTTCCCTATTCTTCTTCCACGATTTTATTGTTGCATGTTGGCTCATGTTAGTAAACCCTAACTTCCTCTCTCTTAGGATTTCAAGGAAGAAATTTTATCTAGTTTAAAAACTTGGCAACCCTTATCTCTCACTCTAGCTCATCTAAGTGGGTTCCACTTGCTTCTTAAAGCAATAAGGTATGTAAGAAAACTATCAAATGTGGGATATCATGTTCTTCTTACTAGTTTTCTACACTTCTACCTCCCTGCAAGATTTCTATGTGGGTTTCAATTGTTGAGCAATGAACCATGAACCAATGACTAAAGCTTTTGGGAACTTGTAGATTTTGACATGAATTAGAATAAATTCAGCCCATGACTAGATTTCATTAAGTTTTATGAATGTTCATACACCATAATATTTTGCCCCTACGTCAAGAATGCATAATTTTAGTTATGATTTAAATATGCTATTGTTATATTTTGGCCTAGGCCAAATGTTTAGAATTGAAGAGCATTGAACCACTATTTTGGCCAAGGCCATGCCCACGAATTGTTAAAGTTGAGAAAATGTGGTTTAAGCATATCTCTTTCTAAAGTACTTAAGCTTTTGTTTGAAGAGTCCATATTTATATAAATAGTTGCATAGCAGTGAAACTGAAGGGCTAAGACTTTACCTTTAGATAAGGCCAATTATTTCAAAATAATGTTTAATAAGATTAAAGAGCCCAAGAGCTATAGTTATTTTTTATATATTCAAAAGGGAGTAATCGGTTAACCGAGGTGACACAAGTATGTCAAGGGCACGTGTCAAAAACTACATTTTTCAATGTAGGATAAGTGTGACCAATCCTGAACACTTCAATATACCCCCTCCTCAAAGTGAGTGGGATAATTCAGATAAATTTTTATCTAGTCAGTTCAGGCCTTCTACCTGACAAGGTAGTTTTTTATGGTTAGTAGATCAAGCCCGAGGGAATGGACTCCATGCAAGCATGGTGTACTAAGTCGGTTACTCCATGAAACTCCACGGTGATTTTAGCTGTTTGTACTTAAAAGATATTCCTAGTTAAAGTTGTCTTAAGAAAATGTCATTGTAGTATTTTTAATTGAAAGGCTAATTGCATATTTCATGTTCCTAAACTCTTTTATAATTTTTGTGCATGCCTAACTATGATTTCTCATGTTCATTTCTTCCCTTCCTAATTGGTTTCTGTTAAGTTATTATTGCCTTCTTATATATAGTATGATTCCATGTACTAACGCCTCTCCTTGCTAGGGTCGCTGCATTATCTTATAATGAAGCCTCAGGTACATATACTCATACACAAGTCACTAAGTAGGCCAGCCCAGTTCATCTTTTGGTGAGCCCCTTTATATTCTGGGGATTAAAATATCTCAATTTTTCTAGTTTGATTGAGGTCAGACCAAGACCTTGACCCAGCTAAATATATGTATTCCTATCAGTAAAGGCTTCATAGACATACAGTCAATGGGAATTCTTTTGTATTAGACTTTATCTTTGGGGTGAATAGTTCTGTCCAGTTTAAAAGGTGTTATTTTGAAAGTTATTTTCACTTAATTCCTTTATTTAGATTTTAGATGTATGAGTTGTATGTTGATTTTTGTTTAGATATTGGCTCATAGTTTTATGCCAGTTGCAATAGTATGCTCATGCCAGCGATGGAGCCGAGTGCCGGTCTCACTTAGACCATAGGCTGGGGGCATGACAAGCTTGGTATCAGATGCCCAGATTGGTGTGTCTTAGGGAATCTATGAAACTGTGTCTAGTAGAGTCCTACTTATGGGTATGTAGCATGCCAAACTTATAACTGGGAGGCTGCAGGACATTTATAAAATGCTACTCTTCTTTCTATTCTGGAAATCGTGCTAGAGAGCAAGCTTTAAGGACTGAACCTAATTCGTCCGATCTTTCGAATTTCAGCTTTTGAATTGAGAATGCCTCCCAAAAGAAAGATGATAACAAGCCGAAGGGCTAGTACTAGTAACGATGTGCCGAAAGAGGCCAGTGAACTATCTCAGACTCAAGGTATGCAGACTAGATCCCAAGGTCATTTAGCCGGCCACCCAATTACGTCATCTTCTCCTTCCCCAATGATAGACCCAAGATCCCTTCCTCAGCAGCCTAGTATTGTAGATGCTGAGTTTAGTTGTTATGCCCCAAAAGTCCCTAAGATCAGACCTGAGGGTTGAAGGGGAGAAAATAGGAAAAATTTGCACAAGTCATAGAACGACTCGTCAAGTTACCCGTGAAGTCACCCAATGAGTCATTGAGTAACTCATGAAGTGGGTGTCATACCAACGAGGAGTCGTGGTCAGGGGTGACGATAGATTTATCCACGAGTCATGGTGTCACTTCACGACTCGTGAAGTAAGTCGTGGTCAGGTTGGAGGAATTGGAGGTTTGAAATTCCAGTAGACTTCACTAGTGAGGACCATGAGTCATCCCCTACCTCACGACTCGTGAAGTACCTCAAGAGGACTGACAAAGTCATTTTTCCTGCGAATTTAGTAAGGGTATTTTCGTAATTCTTGATCTCCTAAGCCCTAAACTATGTCGTTTTAAGCTCCGTTAGGAAGGTTTTAAGAATGTTTAGCCTATTCCAAATCATTCTCTCGCATGCATGCAAGATTAGAGAGTTCCTTTGAAGATCAAGTGTAAGAATTTCCCTAGTTCTTCCCTAAATCTCTTGGGCTTTCGGTTTTAGACAGTATGTAGTACTCACCTTACGTGTATGTCTAGTGATTTCTTATGTTATTATATGATGTGTTATGTTTATGTTTCCACTATGGCTTATGTTACGGGAGCCCCGGCCCATTCAAATCAAAATAGAACGAGCACCTACGACTAAGGGGAAGTTCTGAAGGCCTAGCGAGTTCCCCTTTTTTTTCTCAAAGGCGGTCCTTTTCTTTCCTCAGACCGATGACGCAGTCTTTCGCTTAAAGTGAATGAAGTTATGCTTATTCCATGGGTTGAATTGGGGCCTTTCGGGGTTCCTTGTCCGTATTACAATCCGTGTCTACGTCCGAGACGTGAGAAACTTGGTATCAGAGCCATAGGTTTTGAAGTATCCTAGGGTTTCTAAAAACCGCATTAAGTAGAGTCTTTTTCATGGGTTTGAAGCGCACCACACGTATGACAGAGGCTATGAGACATTTAGAAAATGTTCCCTTGTTTCATGATCTATGTAATGCGATGAAAAGTCTTTCAATACTTCTAATCCGTGCTATTTGCGATTGCAGAATCATGGCTCCCAGAAGAATGACCGGAAGAAGACATGGGAATGGTGAAGGACACAAGGATGTCAATGGTCATGGGCATCAACAATCCCCACCTATTCAGAAGCCCCAAGAACTAGAGCCAGTTGCCAATGTGGAGTTTCGGGCGACTATTCAAATGTTGGCGCAGGCCTTGGCCGCTCAGGTCAACCAGCAGGCTGTTGTGCATATCCAAAAGAATGGAAATGCGTTAGAGAACCGGGTTAGAAATTTCTTGAGGATGAACCCTATGGAGTTCCTTGGGTCCAAGGTGAATGAGGATCTGCACGATTTCATCGAGGAGATTTTAAAGATCACCCAATTTATGGGGGTGACCGATCGAGATTGTGTTGATTTGGCCTCCTATAAGCTGTAGGGGGTGGCTCACATATGGTTCAAGCAGTGGAGGGATGCTAGGGCAGTGGGTGCAGGCCCTATAGGTTGGGAAGAGTTCCACGCGGCATTCTTGGATTGATTTTTACCTCTGGAGATGAGGGAGCTTAAGGCGGCTGAGTTTATTAACTTGAAGTAGGGCGACATGCCCATTCAAGAGTACGCAATGGAGTTCACCCATCTATCCAAGTATGCGCCAGAGTTGGTGGCGGACCAAAGGGCTCGGGTGAGCCGTTTTGTTCATGGAGTGGCGGACTATCTGGATAAGGACTGTAGGATTTCCGTGTTGCATCGGCATATAGTCTTCCCCGCATTGTGTTGCATGCTCAGCATACGTAGTCGGTGTATCGGAGGCAGAGGAAGGCCAAGAGGGCTAGGATCGACAGCAATGGGGTATCTCAGGCCAGATTAGGGGGTGGGAAACATCAGCAGTCTCAGCATAGGTCTATTGCTCCAGCACCATCATCGACCAGTATGCCATCTATATCTCGAGGGGATCGGAGGGGTAGGGCCCCAAACTCGAGAGGCTAGGGTAGCGTGCAGATGGAGCGCACTTTTCTAGCTTGTGCGAAGTGCGTCAAGAACCACTCAGGGAGGTTCCTAGTTGGTTCGGATGCTTGTTCGGGTGTGGCAAACCCGGACACAGACTCAGGGATTGCCCTTTAGCCAGATCAAGGGGCGGTGGAGCCCGTATGCCAGCAGCCAGTTCAGCCGCCCTGGCGCCCCTCAGTAGGGTGCCTCGACCAGTTCAGCCGGCGGACAGCATCCAAACAAGTTCTATTCTTTAGCACCCATTCAGGAGAAGGAGGTCTCCATAGATGTGGTCATTGGTTTGTTGCATGTTTTTCATATTGATGTTTATGATTTTCTAGATCCGGGGGCTGCTTTATCTTTTATGACTCCTTACATTGCTAGTTGCTTTGGAGTTTGTCCCGAGACTCTGTCAGAACCATTTTCAGTTTCTACTCCTGCTGGTGATTTAGTTGTAGCTAGGCGATTGTATAGAGGATGCCCGGTCACTATATTACATAAAGTCACCTCCACAGACCTTTTCTAGTTAGACATGACTTATTTTGGTATTATTCTATGAATGGATTGGTTGTATGCGTTTTATGCATCTGTAAATTGTAGGACTTGTGTGGTGGAATTCCGCTTTCTGAGTGAATCAGTCTTGGAGTGGAAGGGTAGTTCGGCGGTACCGATAGGTCAATTTATTTCATATCTTAAGGCTAGGAAGATGATTTCTAAGGGTTGCATGTATCATTTAGTTAGGGTTAAGGATGTTGAGTCTAGACCCCGACTATCCAGTCAGTTTTGGTGGTGTGTGAGTACCCATAAGTATTTTCGGATGATTTACTAGGTGTTCCGCTTGAGAGGGAAATCGATTTTGCTGTTGATATTCTACCCGATACGCAGCCTATCTCTATTCCTCCTTACAGGATGGCTCCAGCCAAGCTAAAGGAGTTGAAGGATCAGTTGAAGGACCTGTTAGATAAGGGTTTCATCATACCAAGCAAGTCTACATGGGGTGCACCAGTCTTATTTGTTTGAAAGAAGGATGGTTCGCTTCGGATGTGCATTGACTATAGACAATTGAACAAATCCACTATTAAGAATAGGTATCCTCTACCCAGGATCGATGATTTGTTTGAACAACTTCAGGGTGCAAGGTGTTTCTCAAAGATAGATCTTAGGTCCGGTTATCATCAGCTAAGAGTTCGGGAGTGTGATATCCTGAAGACAGCCTTCAGGACACGGTATGGTCATTATGAGTTTGTAGTTATGTCTTTTGGACTAACAAATGCTCCTGTATCTTTTATAGACCTGATGAACAAGGTGTTCAAGCTATACCTAGACATGTTCGTGATTGTGTTCATTGATGACATCAATTTATACTTTCGGAGCGAGGAGGAGCATGCCGCTCATTTGAGAGTAGTGCTTCAGACTCTCAAGGATCACTAATTGTATGCAAATTTCAGCAAGTGCGAGTTCTGGTTGAACTCGGTAGCATTTTTGGGCCATGTGGTATCAAGCGAGGGCATAAAAGTAGACTCTCAGAAAATTGAGGCGGTGAATAATTGGCCTAGACTGGTGAATCCTTCAGATATTTAGAGCTTCTTGGGCCTAGATGACTACTACCAGAGATTTGTTGAGGGTTTTTCATCAATTGAAACACCTTTGACCAAGTTGACTCAAAAAAAGGTGAAGTTTGAATGGTTGGAGGCTTGTGAGAAGAGCTTCTAAGAGTTAAAGACTCGCCTTACTACCGCAAAGGTGTTGACCCTACCCAAGGGTACGGATGTCTTTGTGGTGTATTATGATGCTTCGAGAATTAGACTCGAGTGTGTATTGATGCAGCGAGGGAAGGTAATAGCATATGCCTCTATATAGTTAAAGATCCATGAGAAGAATTAGCTTACCCATGATTTGGACTTAGACGAAGTGGTATTCGCGTTGAAGATATGGCGAAATTACTTGTATAGGGTCCATGTGGATGTGTTTACGGACCACAAAAGCTTATAATATGTGTTCACAGAGAATGACCTCAACCTACGGCAAATGAGGTAGTTATAGCTACTCAAAGACTATGATATGAGTGTTCTTTACCATTCGGGTAAGGCTAATGTGGTAGCAGACGAACTTAGTAGACTTTCCATGGATAGTGTGTCCAACGTGTGATGAAGGGAAAAAGGAGTTGGTGAATGATGTGCATCGTCTCGCAAGGTTGGGAGTTAGGTTGGTTGACTCTACCGATGGGGGTGTTGTTGTGCAAAAGAGGATCCACATCATCATTAGTGACTGATGTGAGATCTAGACAAGATGAGGACTCAATTTTGGTAAAGTTTAAGGTAGCCATTCGGAGTCAGAAGGTGTAGGTTTTCTCCCAAGGGGGAGATGGTGTGCTTCGGTACTAGGGTCGCTTATGTGTTCCAAATGTTGATGATTTGAGGAGCCGTATATTGCATAAGGCCCATGGATCCAGGTATTCCATCCATACTGGTGCAACTAAGATGTACCGTGATTTATGAGAAATCTATTGGTGGGATGGCATGAAGAAGGATATTGCAGAATTCATAGCCAAGTGCCTGAACTGTCAATAAGTAAAGGTTAAGCATCAAAGACCAGGAGGAGTACTTCAGGATATCAGTATTCCTACTTGGAAGTGGGAAGAGATTAATATGGACTTCATCACAGGACTACCTCATACTTACCGATAATGTGATTCCATTTGGGTGGTGGTGGACAAGTTGACCAAGGCTGTACATTTTTTACCGGTAAAAACTACGAACTCAGTGGAGGATTATGCCAAGCTATATATCCGGGAGTTGGTTCAATTGCATGTAGTGCCCTTGTCCATTATTTCAGATCGAGGACACAATTTACCTCTCAGTTTTTGCGGTCTTTCCAGAAAGGGCTCTAAACTCAAGTTAAGCTCAACACAACATTTCATCCATAGACTGATGGTCAAGCGGAACAGACAATCCAAACTCTCGAGGACATTTTGAGAGCATGTGTGATGGACTTCAAAGGTAGTTCGGATGATCACTTGCCCCTGATCGAGTTTTCTTACAATAACAGCTATCACTCCAGCATTCAAATGGCACCATCCAAGGCTCTTTATGGATGGAGATGTATATTGCCCATTGGATGGTTTGGGGTTGGTGAGGCAGCTATGATAAGGCCAGATTTGGTTCGTGAGGCTGTGGTGAAGGTTCAGTTTATAAGGGACAGGCTGAAAACTGCTCAGAGTCGTCAAAAGTTATATGTTGATGTGAGGAGGAAAGAGTTGGAGTTCGAGGTGGACGATTGGGTATTTCTGAAGGTCTCTCCCATGAAGGGAGTAAGGCGGTTCGGAAAGAAAGGAAAACTCATACCCCACTATGTTGGATACTACCGGGTTGTGAGAAGAGTTGGTAAGGTTGCTTATGAGTTGGAGTTGCCCTCAGAGTTGTCTTCTGTGCATCCTGTGTTTCATGTAACAATTTGAAGAAATGTTTTGGAGATCCAACTCTAGTAGTCCCGATAGATAGCATTGGTCTAAAAGATAGCCTTAGCTATGAGGAGGTTCCGGTGGAAATATGAGATCGCCAGGTTCGGAAGCTAAGGAACAAGGAAGTATCTTCAGTGAAAGTACTATGGAGAAATTAGCATGTCGAAGGAGCTACGTGGGAAGCTGAAGCGGATATGATGGCTAAATACCCACACTTATTCTCTACCGGCTCAGTTTCGACTTGAGGTGTCAGTTTTTCCCTATAACTCTATTTAGTTTTCATGTTCAAATCATGTGTTCAAGTTTCTTTTATGTATATGTATATGTATGTGAAGTATGAAATCAGATAAACTATGTGATATGAATTGGAGGTAGTGATTACGTTAGTTTTCGGTTTAAATGATCAGTATTTGGGTGTAAGGATTGCATGTCTTTGTTTTCTTCCTGTTCCCATCATTCGAGGACAAATGTTCCCAAGGGGGAGATATTGTAATACCCTAGAAATGTCTAAGATTAGACCCGGGATCAAAATGGGAAGTTGGCTGAAAACTGGAGAAAAGTGCACCGGACGGATGACTCAACGGATCGTTAGTCCAACCAACGATCCGTTGGATCCAGACATTGTAAGAGGGGGTCCTGGTGGAAGTGGATACAATGGATGATGCAATTACTCATTGCTTGTAACAATGAGTCGTTGTTTGTGCTCGTGGGTAGCACTGGACCTTGGCAATTGGGGAAATACTCGGTCATCCAACGACCCGTCATGAGTAATGACGACCCGTTATCACCAGCCGTTGTTTAAGTGGCTAGATTTCCAGTGCACTTAACAGATGATTACCACGACTCGTTGGAAGTAATCATGAGTCGTGGTGAGGATCGTGGCAAGGAAGTTCAGTTTTGTGAAAGGGACAAGCAACGATCGACTCAATGAACTATTGGATTAGAGGATGACTTGTCCTAACAAGCCGTGGGATTAATCCGGGATCAGGGCCTGGGAAGTGCATATGACGGGCCATACCATGAGTCATCGTAGCTTCAACGACTCATTGTTATGCCCGTTGGATCAATCTGTGCAAAATTTTCTAGGTATTTCATTAAGGGTATTTTCGACCTTTCTATGTTCTAGGGCCCTAAACTACGTCATTTTATGTATTCTTCTGGGCATAATAAGATAGGTTAAGTCCCTCTTGCATAGTCCATTCCCATGCATGCATAATTTAGAGAATTCTAGAGAGACCAAGCATAGATTCAAGCTTTTCCATATCAACTCAACCTTGGGAATTCAAGAACTTTGAAATCTGATCTTACCCAGGTATGTAGGGTTACGAATGGATGTTTCCATTCACACCCATGCCGATTCTCTATGAATTTATGAAAATCTATCAAAAATCTCATAGGGTTTTGAATCCACTTTTTTGAAAATCTAATGATTTACTAATGGGTTGTTATGATTTGTGAATTACATCATATTTTATGAATTTTGATCAGATTTTACAACTATTCTTTATTATTAAAATTATTGATTTCAATTTCTTCTAAATCAAACCTATTTAATCATGATATTAGATGAATCGATTTATGATCTTCTCTTCAATTGATGATATTTACAAGCCCAACATGCTTTATGATTTTAAATATGGATTTATATAATTACTCGTCATGATTTGATGATTTACAAGTTATATGTATAATCTATAAGTATGTATGAAACCTATGATTTATGAATTATATTTTTGGTCGACTCACGGGCCTTATGTCATGGCTAGTTCACGCATGTACAAGAATATTTATGATTATCATGATTTAACTAGACCATAAATTCATGCATGTTATACTATGGGCACTATATATGTTTTGGGAGTAGTATCGAACACCGAGTAGGTTTGGAGCCTAGGTTTTGCCCCAAATCTCATAAACTACGTGACCCTGTAGGTATGTTGGGACCTCCTTGCGACTATCCCCGTACCAATTGTCTCTCTTTTCATGGTGATATCACACTTTCATGATTCTACCATTGGCAAGGTACGGACACTCTGCCGACTAGGGTTACAAGTTGAACCTCATGTGTGCTCATATGGGGTATGTCGGTTAAGAGAATCTCCCATTGTTCCTCGTGATATATGCATGTTTATGATTATGTATGTTGTCTCAAGTTATATTCAATATACTTTACTCTCATGCTTATGATTACGAAAGTATTATGAATGCTTCCAAAACCTTGAGCCTTATGTTATGTTATGTTATGATATTTATGGTATGAGCATGATGTCCTAATCCTATGTTGTTTTATGAGTTTTACATATTTTGAATGTCCTTTTTACATACCTTGCATACTCGGTACATTTTACTTACTGACCGTATACTTTCTATGCTATATCGTTTCATGATACGGGACCCGGCACTCAAGCTCATCCTCCTCTTTAGACCATCTCAGAGTTCACTTTTAGCTTATTGGTCCTTATGTTCCGAGGTCCGTTTGACTAGACATTTATATTATTTTATGTTTCAGTATTTGGCCGGGTTAATTGGGGGTGTTGTCCCATCAACCCATGCAGTAGAAGCTTTCAGACAGCATGTAGTACTCAGCTTGCGTGTATGTCTAGTGATTCCTTATGTTATGATATGATGTGTTATGTTTACGTTTCCGCTATGGCTTATGTTCAGTCTTTCGCTTAAAGCGAAGGAAGTTAGACATGCTTATGCCATGGGTCTACTTGGGGCCTTTCGTGGTTCCTTGTCCCGTGTTACGATTCGGATCTACGTCCGGATCGTGAAACCTAGAGGGAAATTAGGGCATGAGAGTGAAGAGGGACTCTCATTCTGTCACGCCCCGCCTTGGGAGGCATGACTGGAACCTGGTGCCCTACTAGGACGTGGACTGCTGGACTACTAAGTCTAAGCACTTCTGGTGCCAGGCTGGCTCTAATTCTAGATTTATGAAAACAACGGGCTATATAAAGGCTGTAAATACAGCCTCGGGCCGACAAGGCGTATAGCAACCTGTAGGAATAAATAGCTACCTAGAACAACTAAACATAAGGGAACCTATGCGGGTCGACAAGGCCACCATGCTGACTAGTTATCACTGAAAAGTAGAATGAAGCGCTAAACTGATGTGTGACCAACAAGGTTGATCTTGGGCAGAATTGCATGCCCAAGTGATACTTTAATACTTCATTTCGACTTGTTTATCTACTTTTATGTGTGCATTCTCATGTGATTTGTATGTAAATGTGGATTTATACTAACCAACATGATTAGTGTTGTTTTGCAGGCTAGAAGGAATTTTTGGAAGCTAATCTACACGTTGGTGAAGTGTGGAAATGGACTCGGAAGCAAGAAGCGGAAGTTGACAAGGAAAATTGGCCAAAATAGGGGCTCCGCGATGGATCCGTGTCACGCTACCATCGCGGAGGTAGTCTGCCTAGAGGGGAATTTTATGTCAAATTCCAGTGGAGGTGCGCGAAGGCACCGTGGCACAAAGGTGAGGCTCCGCGATACATGCCGTGCCACGCTGAAGTGCATTTACCTGGGAGCTGAGTTCCAGTGGAGGTCCGCGACAGGGTTTTGACACGGAGGTGATGCTTCCTGATACACTCAGTGCCACGTTGCCAGTTTTTCCGGGAAAAATTCTCACTAGTATAAATAGCACACTTAGGTTTTATTTTAAACAATCTGACATTTTTGGAGAAAGAACGTGGTTAGCAGGCTGTTGAGAGGAAGAATTTCTAGGGTTAATTCTCTTCCTTTTTCTCTTTAATTTCAATTGCTTGTATTAATTCTACTTGTTTGAAGATGTTTAATCCACAAATGAGTGGCTAATTCACCTCTTGCTGAAGTTAAGGATAATTGTAGAGGAATGTAATTAATAATTATTTCAGTTTTCATTTTCTCTACAATGGTTGTTCTATCAATTCTTGTTTTTACTATGTTAATGTTTGGCCAATGTTAATTTATATCCTAGAATTCCAATTTTGAATCTGAAAGGGAAGTTAATTGGATAGATGTGAATTTGTGGAATATGATCTTTTCTTAGTTGAGAAAATTGAGAGAAGATTTACGTTCAGAATAGAAATATATCTGTAATGTCATATTGGTCATTTACGGAATTTGTCATGTATGGCTAGAGCATGGGGTTTTGCATCACAGAAATTTGTAATGTAAGTCTCATGATTCTTTAATTGGAGAGGAGTCGAAAGATCCAAGCCATAGGTTATTAATTCCTGACTAACAACCGAAGAGAAGATTGACTGATTCTAATTAATCAATTACATCCCTGCATGTTTGCCTTAACCTCAGCTTGTTCATTACTATTGTTCAGACTTTAATTTGCAATCTTTACTTAGGTTCTTATTAACTATTAATATTGACTCATAAAAAATTACTTGTTTGGTTGTCTATCTTCATAGCGATATCGCTCACTAACAATTAGGATAATTACTACCATAATTCAGTCCCAGTGGGATCGCTACTTGGCTTGAAATAAAGCCACTTTACTACTTGTACGACCACGTGCACTTGCGTGTAGTTTGGTCCGAACAAGTTCTTTGCGCTGTTGCCGGGGACTGGCAATTGGTAATTTAATTCTCTTAGTGTTAGTTTACAAGTTCGATATAAGTGTTTACAACTTGATCTTAGCCTTCCTCTTGCAGGTACTGAATTTTTCTGAATGCTGGCAAGAGACAAGGAGTTGGTGGATTCATTTATAGAGCCAGAGAGAAAATTTCATCGCTAAAGAAGGGAAGCACTAGAGAAGAAGCTGTAGTTGCTAAGACAGGAAATTCTAGAGCAACAACAGAATCCACCGATTATAAGGGCAGTTTTAGTTCCCGATGAGATGGCAGCAAGACCGGTCCGCGAAGTGGCAATCCCACATGCAAATAATGTAACATCCAGCATTCGCAGACCAGAGTCAGGAGGGAGGTTCGAACTAAAGCAGAATATGGTGCAGTTATTGCACACCAGCGGGCAATTTACAGGTGTCCCTCATGAAGATCCACAACAACATCTCCAAAACTTTTTGGAGATAAGTTACACCTATATCCCCGTTGGAGTATCATCCGACTATGTGAGGCTTACATTATTCCCGTTCTCACTGTTGGGGGAAGCAAAGAGGTGGTTGAAAGCTGAACC
>JACEIK010006548.1:43243-55736 GCA_018107945.1 Datura stramonium
TATATGTTCCAAAGCAGGTTTGACCCAATGTTCGAGTTTTCTTATGAATGTAAAATTTCAGCTTTGGGTCATTTAATTTAGTCATAGAGTTCAAATATGTTTCGATCATGATTTCAGAAAATACCATGCAAGCCCTACTCTCAAGTTCTTCTTTTGATTATATTTTATATTATGCATGTTTTAAATAATTTTACTTATTTAAGAGATTTTACATAACTTTTATACTCGGTACATTCCACATACTAACCGCAAACTCTGTACTGTATTGTTTTATGATACAGGCCCTAGTACTCAGACTCATCTTCGTCCTTAGCCAGCCTCTCCCGAGTACCATGCTTTATCAGTTTTCTTTATGTATTGAGTTTAGACATAGAGAATTAGCTGGGGTCTTGTCCCATTGACTCATCAGTATTAGAGGCTTTTCAGACATAGAATGTAATCAGCTTCATATTCGTGAGTATTTATGATGTTATGCTTAAACTTCCTCCATGTTTATTATGTTAAGTCGTCCGCTTTATTTGATTGAGTTAGATGTATGTTCATGCCATGGTTCGACTTAGAGTCCTTTGGGGTTCCTTGTACCATGTCTCGATCCGGCCCTATGTTCGGGTCGTGACATACTTTCAGGATTGGAGATGTGGTAGGCTTCCTGTGGATAGTTAGGGCTGACTACTTAGGAGCATGTTCGATTGGTAGCAGCCCCACAATTGTTCTAAGAGGAGGAATTAAATAGTTAGTCACCTGTGACCTTACAGTTTGCTTATGAGTTAATCTTACCCAGCATGACCTTCAGACTATCGCTTAAGTCACACGGACCTCATCCTTTTCCGTCTAAGTTGACAAAGGTTGTGATCACTTCCAGGACCCTCTGGTCAGGTGTAGGTGCATAGATTGTGCCTGTTGGCTGCTAAGTAGACCAGTATAGGGGTGAGTAAAGAGTAGCAGTCACGTTAGGCCTAAGGGGCCAGATATGCCTTTTAAATGACTAGATTTGTAGATTCTAACATAGGGTTCCATGTTGGGGTAGATCGTGTTTCATACTGCCTCTTGCTTGGAATAGCTATGAGGTAGCTAGCTGTACGAAATGCTTTCAGAGCTTTAAACTGCTTATGGAGCTACGATGCTGCATTACTTACAGAACTACTGAATTTCCTACGGGGAAATATTGAAGTCTATTAACTTGTTGGCTTCATCTATATCATAGCGGCATTAAAGACCCTTCGTATAGCCTCCTGTGCTCGGGGTACAGTTAAAGGGGTGAGAAGGCCCGAATTCAGTTATAAGAGCCCAGACAGCTCATATTCAGTTACAAGAGCCCAAACGGATCATATTCAGATAAAGGAGCCCACACAACTCATATTCAGTTACAGGAGCCAGACGATCACGTACAGTAACAGGAGCCTAGAGGGCTCAGATACAGTTATAGTTACGTCCAGGGCCTAAGGGGTACCAATAGGGGTATATAGACTGATTGGTTCCTGCCAAGGTTTATGGGAGCCCAGGTAAGTTATTTACTGTGTTTCTTATACCTTCCCGGCTTATGGGAGCCAGGTTAGGTTCTTATTTGTGTACTTTCCTGCCAGTTATTGCTTATGAATGTATAGTCGTACAGTTTCAGCTCATATATGTGTAGTGATTTACTAGATGCACGTTACGGATAAGAAAGCTTACAGGTTATCTCCTGCCCCTTCTTGCTACTTACTTTCAATCTTTATCAACTTCTATTCAACTTTTCATTACTGCATTACATATTCGGTACATATTGTACTGACGCCTAACTATGGGATGTTGCATACTTGCCTGCAGGTTTAGACAGACAAGTTTCAGGATCTCCTAGAAGCTATTCAGATTTGGCAAATTGCCCAGCTCCTTTCATTCAGAGTTGCTAGGTTGTAGAGGTTTATCTATCTTTCATTTGTATAGAACTTGTGTGGGTAAGGGCCCTGTCCCTGCCAATATTTTCAATCTTAAAGGCTTGCAGACTACAATCTTCAGTTAGTTTGTTGTTTTTGGCCGTGTGGGGCCTATGTATATTTTATTTTACATGTTGGCCATGTGGGGCCTTGTTTAATTAGATAGTTAGTAGCCTTGTCGGCTATAATATGAATATGACTGCCTGCTTTCATTTTGTTATAACTAGACAACATAGTGGTCTTGTTAGCCAGCATAGGATCCCTTTATTATTATGTTGGCTGGGTTAGTTGGTTTCTTTTAAAGGTGTTGCGTGGCCTTGTTGACCCGAGGCTGTATTTACAATCGAGATATAGTAGTTTGTTTTGTTTACTTTGAGTCACTGGTGTGCACCAGAGTGCATATGCCCAGCGATGTCAGTCCCGATCCCAGTGTGGCATTAGGTGCAAGTTATGCCTCCCATGGTGGGGTGTGACAGAGAACTGACTCCAAGGCTACCTGATATTCGAACTAGAATTTTAGGAATTACCTAATACTCAGACAAAGATTTTATAAGTTACTTGATAATCGAACCAGGATTTCCATAGTTGACCTGATACTTGGACCAAGATTATCATATATAGCACCTCGCACCAATTTCACGCTAATACTTGGACCAAAGAGGGCATGTTCCCATATTTGGACCAAATAATAAGCAAACCGATACTTAGATCGGTAAAATGTTTAATAAGATATGACTGACTTATAGAATGGATCTAACTTGGGGAACCAATTGTATATGATACCTCTTACGACTAACAGGAGGGGACTTGTGACAAGACTTAACTCAGAAGATTAGTTATAAACTCGAGACTCGAGAAACTTGGAACTTAACTTTGTCTTACTCAGACCCAACTTTGAATATTCAAACTCAACTTTGAATACTAAAACTAAACTTTGGATACTCATAATTAACTCAGAATTATTTGATTCAACTTTTGATTACTTAGACTCACCTCAACGTACTTAGATCAATTTTGGATTCATAGATTGACTGAGCTTAACCTAAAACGCAAAAACACAATAACTTAACGCTTAACCTTGGGAGGAAAATCATAGAATCTCACTTTAGCAAAAAATACCTCAAATCGCACTCACAAGAGGGTGTATAACCATCTCATAGGGTCATGCATCAATGAATTTGTTCATTATCATTAAATTTAGTAATCCCATTCACTTAGCCAAATCTACTTAACTTAGTTTCATTTTACAAGTTTTCATCTTAATCCCTTTACTAGACTCGTATAATAACCAAAACCTTAGGAAAGATCAACTTTACATATATAACTATATGGAGTACTAGCTCACAGTGCCCATGCTAAGGAGTCTCCAGACTCAATGTATACTACACAACAACAATATGAAAACATAATTCAAGTTGTATTCATTTCACTACTTCAACTCGATTTCAGTCAACAACTCAAAGCTTTAGGAATATCTTGTATCGCTGTTTCAATATACATCAAGATAACAGTAGCTCTACTTCAACATACAAACTCAAATTGTGTAACGAAGGGCACCTTACATACAGAATTCCAACTTTTGCCGAAAACCTTTTTAAAGAATAGCTTCTACGAACCTTAAGCTTACAACTATAAGCTCACCTACACACCTTCACAAATTCTAGGAAAGAACAATGCCATAAGAATATATCAATTTGCAATACAAACTACTACAACTCCTCCAAGTTTCAATTCATAAAACTCATAAAACTCAAGGGTGAGATTCCTTATCTTTACTTGAAAATATACTTAGAAAAGGTAGAGGAGGTTTTCTCCAACCACTACTTCCTAGTACCACACTGAAAATGCAGCAATATAGCAAACTAATCTATAGGAATGATCCTTTGTGACTTCGGGAATGATTACCCAAATTTTCCTAACATTTGGTGATGATTTGGTGGCTTGATCTCACCTTCAAACTTGCTCAAAATCATAGAGAAATTATGCTCCTATGCAACCAAGTCAATATAAGATAAATTGGAAATGATTTAGGCAATATAAGACTTAAAATATATAGGAGGTAGGGACGTGAAGGGTGCCTTCCAATGAGCCTGTCTACCCCGTATGAAGTTTAGGGGTTGGCGTAGTGCACCTAGCCTTCCCTCTTACCTTTCCGTTTTCTCTTTGCAGGGTCGTTTGACAAGTCGTCTATGCTTTCGACCCATGGCAGTTTGTTACACTCCAAAAGCTTTTAAGATCATATTCTAGACATGAATCAGAAAATCAACAGAAACTAGTCAAAACTCATAGAACGACTCATAAAGTGAGTTGTTAAGTGACTCGACGAGTCGTGAAGTTCATTTGTCAAGTGGAAAGTTTCAAAATTTGAGATTTTCTTCCCATTCATGATAATTTAGGCCATTATTTGTTAGTTCAAGTGACGATTGGTTAAGTAGGTCGTTCTAATAGACCATGAGGTGAGAATCAAAGAATGACCAGTGTGGTTTTAGGGGTGATGAGTGAACTGATGATTCGTCATGTCATGTAACGAGTCATTGCGTAACTCCTTTTCACGGATAGGTATAATTTACAAACTGGATCTCAAGGAAATTTTCATAACTTTCTATGCTTTTAACTCCAAAATTAGGTCATTTTTGGTTTCCTCAGAGGGTTATTTAAGGGTTAAACTTAGCCTAAACTATCTATCCTCTCAAAATACTATAGATTAAAGATCAAATTCTCTCAAGGATTCTCAAGAAGCTAGGGTTCATCTTCTACAATTCTCTTAGGTCTCAAGMTAGTGTTAAGAACWCTTCAAGCCTAGTGTGTGGGATCATGAATGGGGGATTTCTTCCAYCCTCATRCCCAATCTCAAGTGRAAATTTATKAATTCAATTTCTTCAAGTCTCCAATTATGATTTTMATAAATTTMTAGGTCTAGACACTTTTGGATGTAAAACTCTATGATCTTTTATGAAATTAATTCTCTCRTGATTCTACTTATKATTTATGATTATGGTTACATGATTTCTATGAAAAATTCTCATGAATCTCTATTTTCAAGTTAGCATGATTTCRCTCAAGTATGTATGAACTTCATGAATATCAAGCTTATATATCATGRCTGAATTTTTAGCATTATTTTCATGGATAGTTCACGTATGTCAAGAATTTTATGAATGTATCATGTTATTTTAGACTAGCCCATATAAAACCCATGTTTCATGTATGATTATGAGCATTCTGTATAGTTTTGGGAGTAGTATTTAACACTGAGTAGGTCAGGGTTTAGCACACCTAGGTCTTTGAACTATGTGCCACCATAGGCTAAAGAGTCCTCACCAGTAGACTGTGTCTCCCTTGACCCTACACTAAGGGGTCCTTGCTAGTTGAGAGTGTCTCCCTTATGCTACTGGGCTCATGATTGATTTCACGCCTTTATGATTCTTACCCTTGGCAAGGTTTGGACACCCTCCTGACCAGGTGTATAGGTTGGGCTCTATGATTCTCACTTTGAGTATGTCAGTTATGAGAATCTCCTACTATTCCTCATATATTCACGATTCTTCATGTTAATATTTCATGATGTTATGATATATAGTACTTTGACCTATTGATCAGTTTATGAGTTTTACTTATGATTTAAAATATGATGAGCTTTATATATTTGTTTTCAAAACCTTGGGTCATTATACTTTAGATTATGATGAACAACTTATGTTTCATGATGATATCACGATCATGATTTTCAGCATGTTTTCCTTACTCGCATGTTTTACTTATCCTCCATACTTAGTACATTAAAAGTATGAATCACATACTATGATATAGGTTTGCGTGATCAGTCTCATCCATGCCGCTGGATTCGCTCTTACCCCAACGTCAACTCAGTCTCGGTGAGTCCTGCAACCGTTAAGAAACAGTTAAAACAAAGGGAAAATAATACTTTCATAAACCCCACTGAAGATTCGCTAAATACTTTTTCCTATGTGTTTAATTCATTATGGTTCACACAACCCTAGTTATGGGTTTAGCTACTCATGTTTGAAAAATCATAATTAAAAATTAGAGAAGCAATCATAATTGAAACTTATAATAATTCGTAGAAGAAACCACGCGTCTTGAATGAATAAACAAGAATCTAAGATAAATAATCCAAAGTTGTTTGAATCCCCGAATTCAAGAACAAAATTATGAAGATTGTTTCTTGAACCTTATTGTTAATCAACAACATGAACAATATGGTCCCAAAGTCTAATAATGCATAAACTGCAAAAAGAAACCTAAATAAAGTATTTATAGACTTAGACAAATCCTTTAATAATTTAAAAAAGGAATGCAGGTCAGCAGTGACAACGACTTGTTAGGTATCCCAATGAGTTGTGGAAAGCAGTGATGGCTTGTGCTCAACATACATCTCCTTCTGGACGACAAGTCACCTAATGAATCGTTAAGTGACTGGAAAAGTCATGAAGTCCTTGGTGCTTCTGAGCCCTAAAACTTTCAGTGTTCTGGACGACTACTCCTGCTTGTTCATGATGAGGCATTGAGTCTCATGAACACGCATTGCTCCTTCTGTCCTGACACTTATCCCATGATGCTTAACTTCTAAGCTTTACATGATGAGTGCTCCCAACGATTCGTGAAGTCATACGAATACTCGTTAAATCTTCTGTTCTGACCCTAAGTCTTTTGATCAATTTCAACTCCAGTCCTCACAACCTTCCTAATGACTCGTCGCCAGACTGGAAGAGTCGTGATGTTAACTTGTGGTCGCCACTATTTCTAGCCTGGGTGTTGTGCCTTCAAACTATTCTTCTCCTAACTGCTCAAGGTATGAGTCATATAATGACATGACGACTCGTTACCCTGCTGGCAGTTCACACTTAGCCCATTTTAGCCTAGTTATACGCCCATTTCACTGTCTGAACCTGTTTTCCAGCAACACTCAAAAAAAAACCAAATTATATCTATATAAACATACCTAGGATTAGAATATTTTATTAATTTTAAGCATCGAAAGTGTCATAAAATCACAACACATCAACACCCTCAACTAAGAACTTTTGCATGTCTTCAGGAAAAAATAATAAAAATAAAACTACCCAGATGCTTCAACCAAAAGAAATCTAGGGAACCTATGGCAGTCACAAACTCACAACATAATCAACTCAAACTTCCTAACCCCTCCAATACCATTAGAAACCAAATCACAATGCGTATGCACAATATTCCACCATGGCACAAAGGAATGAAAGAATGGCGTTACACTATCAACTTGTAACAATGCGCACAATCCTATGACACTGACCCAGACAATTAGTAGATGATGTTATTGCCCATATGCCCTCATTACAAAGAAGTCCCGCTCATTAATAGCTCTCAATAATTATAATTTAATGCACGGACTGTGTCAAGTACACTCACACTCACAAAGTTCACACAATGCACATACAAAACCATAGGCTTGTGCTTATTTTCTATACCTCAGTTAGTCAGAATCTTGAGTTGGATCACGATAGGACTTTTTTAAGCTTTTAATATAGGCTAGGGGATGGATATGATAGATATGGATATAGTGACTCAACCCTCCTTGGCACTACACAAACTTTGTCTCTAATTAACCTTCTTTTTACTCTTTTCCCTTTCTCCTTTATTTTATTTATTTTTATTTTTTTCGAAACCATGGGTGTGGGCTATTATTTTTCACTTTATCTTCTTTCTCTTTTTTCCCTTTTGTGAATTCTTCATCATATATACACATTTATTTCTCTTTTACATCTAAGCACACCACACCCGCTCTTTTGTTTGCATTATTCAATCTTTTTTCCCTACTCCTCTTATTCACTGCTATAATAGCTACCCTTAACTTAGGCAATTTTCCTGAGTAGAGGTTCACAGTGTCCAAGGAGGGACTAGAGCAAAAACGGGTTCATTATAATTAAAGCAGGAAAGAGAATTGGTTAAACAACAAAAAGGGTCAATTTCGGCTCAAACTAGGGATCAAAGGATATTCATATTCATTTGGTCGGTCATTTAGGCTAACTGTACTATTCTGAACAACGACCTGTGATCATGTCATCATCAACTATGATATAACCTTGGTACGACTAATGGGCAAGTTCTAACACTAAATTCCTCACCACACAATGCACATGACAACATTATCACTACCAACTTCTAGTTCATGCACAGTCACAAAATGATAAACACATTCACAGTATTAATGTCATGCAAAGATTCGCAACAATCATGCTTGTATACTTAGCACACTCACACATAAAATTTAGGAGGGGTATCATTCACTTGCTTCAACATGATAAACTTATAAAAATAATTTCCATTTTATTTGACTGCCCTAAGTTCAACTAGTTTCCTTTCAATTAACACAAAAAACATGGACAACAAAAATCTAAACATGCCATTTCTACTAGATAAGGAACACCCGAGGGAAAAGATATCCAGCAAGAAAAAACCCTAGAGTTATGTTCAGCAAAAACCCAGGTACTATACCCTAACCCCATCAAAGAAAAGCATGTGACGCCCTTGATGCATATAAAAGTTAAGACATGGGAATAGGGAACATACCTGTGCGACCTAGACGCGTATGGCCTGGTCGATGAAAGGCACAGATGCACTCCCAATCTCCTCCCTTGTGGCACCAGGGATACCCGGTGCATTCTCTGAAAAAACAAAACTCATACCCTCTCCACGATCTCTAGAAAAATTAATCTCTATCCAATCTCGATCCTTATCTCTAGACAGCTTCAGTTTTGCCTCCATATCTCTCTTCTCCCTCTTCTACTCTCATAGCAGATCACCACTCTCACCCTCGCTCACCTCTTCTCAAGGTCTCTTCTCTTTTTCCTAAACTACAGGCTCCTTGGCGATGAAATCAAATACAGAAGGTAACTCCTCCTCACTCTCATCCTTCTCTACTGGAGCACCGGTGGTGTTATGGCAGGTATTTGCCATGCTGTCAGCTCTCGCAACTCAGCTCTGAGGGCTGCCACCTCCGCATACCATCATGTCAGCTCGGGTTCCTACAATTGAGAAAGGAACTCATCTATCTTCCTGTATCAGGCATCCAACCTATCATGCAATGTCCTAGATAAGCCCTCCATCTCCTTCATTATCCAGGGCTTGAATTTCTCTATTAGCACTTTCACCTAAAATGTCATGTGATCCTACTGCTTTTCTGTCTTCGCTAGCCACCTAGCCATATTGGTAAATAAATCCTAGGAGATCGTGACTAGGCTGGCCAGTTAGGAATAAGGTGATGTAACTGGTGGGCGAGCCGCTGGTCTAGTGGAAGATGACTCTAGGACCTCGGCGGTCAATGGTGCATCTGCTGTAGTGGTAGCATCAGGATGGCTACCAGTCTCATGGGCCGCTGATGGCTCTATCTCAATCTCTACAAACCGCACAACATCACTCTGAGGACCTCCACTCAATGCCCCTGCTAGTAATGCAGCCCCTATGGATATGGCTGCCTGACTCCTAGCCCTGGAAACCGGGTTCGTATCATCTCTGATCAACCCGATATCTACAATCTTGTGCACCTCAACTTTCTGATCTACATATGGAAACTCCGGGACCTTTGAATCCTTACAATGCTAGGATATGAGGCATGGGAAGGGGATGCTTGTGCTTTCCATGAAGGCTCTCTCCTGGATCTCCTCCGCTATATACCTTGGGAAGTTAATTGCATAGCCCTCCATGATACTAGTACTAGTGCAGCTCGGTCTAGTGATCCAACATTGTCATTGTTGGTTGGTACCAGCCCGTGTCGCACTAAAAACGACCATAGTTTGGCCTTAAAGTTCCTTCTTAATTTGTACATCTGGGCCATTAAGCCATTCCACCGATGTACCCCGAGTGGCTATCATTCGGGCCAGCCATGTATACTATCTTTTTCTATCCTCGTGGCTCAAATTATTAGTCTTGATTTTATGTAGCTCACTCAGCCGATGATCGAACTCGGTTGTGTTCATAGGAGGATCATACTGTAGACCATATAACATATGGGAGATGGTGCGCTTTGAGATGTCCACTAGAGTCTCCCATACCATAACACAGGTAAGTGCAAGACGTTTCCTCTAGTCTTGGTCTTCCAGGGCTTGATGCTGCAGCGTGGCCGCATATGCTGCATAAAATTCTCTGACCAATGATGGGCTGTAACTCTTGGACGGCTCACTCAATCACCAAAACCGGTATTTGTCAAACAGTACTTGAATATTCGGGAGGTCCTTGAACCCTGTAGTGACCAGCCTTGGCTCCTCATAAATCCTCCTCTTTGGCTGGCCCTTATCAGTGGGAGTAATGTTCCGGTTGTAGATTGCCCTCATACCTGGAACACACCACCTTCTCACTATTCTCTGACGCTGCTCTATAGATGTGTGTGAGGTTCCAGTCTCCTTATTATCAGTGCTCTCCTGTTGGGCATGAGATTCATTGTCATCCTCTTCATTAGTCGCAGCTGCAGTTCCTCGTGATCATTCGTGGTAGAGACCCCGGCATTTCCTTTCTCTCGGTTGGGTGGGTGCCTTGCAAGCGGAGACGAAGATGGGACCATGGCTGTCGAATTAATAGGGCATTTAGTCCTAGCCCTGGTTTGATCATTGCTCCAGTTTCTCTTCAGATATCTGATACTCCTCAACTGTCATGACCCGAACGTAGACCCGAATTACAACACAAAACAAGGAGCCCAGAGAGACTCCAAGTCGACCCATGGCATGAACAAACATCTATCTCAATCCAGTAAAGCGGAATACTCAACATGATAACATAGCGGAAGCATAATCACATCATAACATGGAAAGAGATACACACTTCATACATGACATCTGAATACTACACATAGTCTAAAAGCCTCTAACATATTTGATGGGCTGATGGGACAACACCCCCAACTAACCTGACAAGTCTAGAAAACTGAACATAAAGAGATAATTGATATCAACTGGTCCTCGGGGGATGAGGACTCACCAATGAACTGGATCCTAACATCGAAAACGAGCTAATGACGATGCTGGGTCTGAAGAGCAGAGCCTGTATCACGAAACGATACAACATAGAGTATGCGGTCAGTATGTGGAATGTACCGAGTATGCAGGGCAAGTAAAAAAGACATTTAAAATACATAAAAATTCATAAGAGTAGGACAACATGCTCGTATCATGAATATCATAATGTAACATAACCGACACCATCATGATAGAGCCATACATGATGCCCAACTCTCTCACTCAAGTGGGCAGAGTCATCCCACGCTTGCTAGGCAAGGGACGTGCATTATGTGATATAACGAGAGAGGGGATCCATTATCGTTGTAATGTATAAACATGAACCTAAGGTGGCACGTAGTGATGAGACACCGGTGTAGTCCTTTGAACGTCGGGCTACTCGTTGCTAGACACTGCTCACAAAAACATGCACATTAGGCTCGTACGTAAATCATAAACATCATTCATGAGATTCATGGCCAAATAAACATTAACATTGTTGATCCCCATTTACATACATCTTTATCCATGAATCAAGGGACCATACATCGGCAATCATCATAAATCGATCAATCATGAAATACATATCATAAATCATAATTGAACATGTGGGCATTTCCCAATACTTTAACATGCTTGAAAATACTCAATTCACCTGAAAACGTGATTATAAACATGGGTAACTTGAAAATATGATTTTCATCATTAATAATTTATCATACATGAACATTCATCATAAATCTCAACTCTCATATACTTCTCATAAATAGGCATTTATGTTTAAAAAGCTTGAAACATGGTTTTAGTGGAAAACTACGTAAAAGTTGCCAATAATTCATAATTCAATAATAAAAACACCTTTGAATCATGCCCATGTATTAAATTAGAAATTTCATGCATTGGGTTAAAACCCCATAGAACCATCATAGGAATTTCATGATTTAGAGAGAGATTGGGCATGGGTATGAAAGGATTCACCTATTCATAAACCTACATACCTAGGGAAGATCTGATTTTATCACTCTTTGATTGCCCAATGAAGAATTGAAGAAAACTTGAAGGAGAATGAGCTTGATTACCTCTCTTACTCTCTATCTTTGCATGCATGAGTAACAATGGCCTAAAATGAACTTACCCCTATTAAAACTCATCATTCATAGCTCAAAAGAACGTAGTTTTGGCCTTAGGATCATAAGAGTTACGGAAAGCCCTTACTAAATTCGCAGAAAATAAGTGATTTCTAGTCCTAGTGAGGGACTGGACGAGTTATCGTCCAAGGGAACGAGTCATGGCATCAGTCGTCGAGTGCACTACCTAATTGATCATCTGGGGCTCGTCATGGGGGACCTCATGAGTCGATACCGTTGACCACGACTCGTGGTCACCACTCATCACCTTCACTGCAGACTCAAATAATTTCCGACCTGTTTACCATGACCTATCCCATGAATCGTTGGGACTAACCACGACTCATGGTCAGGTCCATGGGGACCTCAAATTCCAAAACATCAACCCAAGACTTGGACCTCACCATGAGTCTCCTCACGACCTCTAACAAAGCAAGAAATTGACTAGCCTTTTGGATACAGTTTCCTG
>JACEIK010006548.1:56637-69652 GCA_018107945.1 Datura stramonium
CATGACTCATGGTGTGATTCGTGGTCTCAACAATAAGAGGCAAATGATCATCAAAACTACCTTTGAAGTCGATCACACATGCTCTAAACATGTCTTCGAGAGTCTGAATAGCCCTCTCCGCTTGACCATCTGTTTGTCGGTGAAATGCTGTGTTGAGCATAATTTGAGTACCAAGTCCTTTTTGAAACTTCCACGATCCGAAAGTACACCCGGATCATAGACACGAGACAAGGGACCCCGAGGGACCCCAAGTCAACCATGGCTCATGCGTACAACTCATCTCATTCAATTAAGCGGAACGATAATCATAAAGATATAACAGAAACGTACTCATAACATAGCATCAAGAAATACCAAACATTTACACAGTTGAATACTACATATTTGTCTTAAAGCCTCTAAAACATGAGATGGGTTGATGGGACAACATCCCCAGCTAACCCGACCAATGCGGAAACATAAACAACATGAAAATCTGTAAAACAACCCTCGAAATATGAGGACTCACCAATGAGCTGAAAGCGTAAGCTGAGACAGCCTAAGGGTGAGGATGAGCCTGAGATCCGGACCCTGTATCATATAACGATACAGTATAGAAAGTATGCGGTTAGTACGGGGAATGTACTGAGTATGCAAGGTAAGTAAAATGGACATTTTTAAAAGTAAAGTAAAACTCATAAATAGACAAAGGAGAAGGACATCATGCTTTCATCAAAATCTTCATAATAATCATAAGGCTCAAGGCTTTCAAATCATTCATAATCATTCATTATGCTAATTTTAAGTAACTTTATCATAATATAACTTGAGCTAATAACATAAATATAACAATGCATAAAACATGTGGAATAATGGGAGAACTCGTCATAACTGACACCATCATCGTAGAGCCTTTCATGATGCCCTCGCTCAAGTGGGCAGAGCCGACCCTGGCTTGCCAGGCGAGGGTCGTGCATAGGCGTGATATCACATTTGGGGTAGCATTATCATAATATTATAACATTTACAACCCACGGTGGCACGTGGTTATGAGACACTGCGTAGTCCTTTGAACGGTAGGCTGCTCGGTGCTAGACACAGCTCTCAAAAACATGCATATAGGCTCATACATAAATTACTAACATCATGCATAAAATTCATTGGCTAAGATATAGCATTCATCATCATTGATCCCCCTTTTAAAACATTCTTAACCAAGAATCAAGGCCCTTTTTATCGGCCAACATCATAAATCGATAAATCATGAAATTCGTTTCGTTAATCATAAATCATTCTTCATAATATGGACATTGCCCAATGCATCCTCATACTCAATTCTTTCAAAATATGCTCATAAACATGTGTAACTTGGATTCATGCATTTACATAATCAATAAACTTAAAATAATGAATATTCATCATAAATCATAATTTCCATGAACTTCCATAAATGGGCATTTTGGTTTCAAAAGTTTCAAACATGAATTAAAGAAAATAATAATAAAACCTGCGCATCATTCATAATTTAGTAATTAAAACTCAGTTAAATCATACCCATAAAAAGAAATCACATTGTCATGCTTTGGGTAAAACCCATGGAATTTGAGTTGGAAAATTCATTACTTTAATCAAAATTGGACATGGATGAGGAAGAATTTCACCCATTGTAAAACCCTACATACCTGGGAATAGATGGACTTGAGGTTTCTTGAACACCTACCAAGAAATTTGAAGAAAATTTTGGGAAGAAGGCCTTGAATCTTCCAAAATCTCTCTTAAATCTTTGCATGAGAATGAGAATGCAATGGGGACTTAACTCCTCTTATCACACTCAATAATTATCCAAAATGACGTAGTTTATGCCTTAGGGACTTAGGATGTTACGAAAACACTCTCATTAAAATGCAGGAAATTTCTGGTCGCCAGTCCTCATGAGGGACCTAATGGGTCGTTGCCACAAGGCACGACTCGTTACCTTGATCCGTTTAGTCCACTGCTGAAAACTCCATGGGAACCCCACGGGAGACTTCATGAGTCGTGAGGTCAGACCACGACTCGTGGTCTCCTTCTGTGGCCTACACTGCCCATCCCCATCTTTCCAAACCTCCAGGGTTGACCACAGGTGACCTCACGAGTCGTGAGGTCTGACCACGGCTCGTGGTCAGGCCCGTGGCCTCCTCACTCAAACTTTGACAATTAAAGCTGACCATGAGTCACTTCACGACTCGTGATCACTCCTAACGACTCACCTCACGAGTCATTTTGTGACCTGGTGCAAACTTTTAGTTTTTCTCCTTTTTCACTTTCGGGTCTGATCTTTGGGTTCCCGAGGTATAACAATATCTCCCCCTTGGGAACATTCTTCCTCAAATGTCAGAAACATGAAGAAAAATCAAAAAACAACTGTTACCATATACAATTACTAGTTATTTAAGTTGAAAACTGCCGGAATGACTACCTCCAAAAGGAACTTCATAGCTAAGCTGAATTAAAACATCACATACATTTACCATATCATAAAACAAACTTGTACACATGAACTGAACGGGAGAAGATGATTAAAGGTTTATAGAAAAACTAATACCTCAAACTGAAACTAAGACGGTGGGGAACGAATGAGGGTATTTAGCTATCATATTCGCTTCTGCTTCCCACGTAGCTCCCTCAACATGCTAATTCCTCCATAATACTTTAACTGAAGCTACTTCATTTTTCCTTAGCTTATGGACTTGACGATCTATGATTTCCACCAGAATTTCTTCATAACTGAGGTTGTCCTTCACTACAATGTTGTCTACCGGAACTACCAAGGCTGAATCACCCAAGCATTTCATCAAAAGTGACACATGAAAGACGGGATGTACGAAGATAGCTCAGGAGGCAAGTCCGACTCGTACGCCACCTTGCCAACTCTTCTCACAACCCGGTAGGGGCCAACATAGCAGGGACTGAGTTTACCCTTCCTTCCGAACTGCATGACTCCCTTCATGGGAGATACCTTTAGTAATACCCAGTCGACCACATCAAACTCCAAATCTCTTCTCCTCACATCAGCATATGATTTCTGATGTGAGCGGTTTTCAATCGGTCCCTCATCAACTGAACCTTCACCATCGCCTCATGAATCGAATCTAGGCCTATCATGGCTGCCTCACCAACCTCGAACCATCCGATGGTAGATCTACACCTCCGCCTATAAAGAGCCTCGAACAGTGCCATCTGGATACTAGAGTGGTAACTGTTGTTATAAGCAAACTAGATCAAGGGAAAATGATCATCCCAACTACCTTTGAAATCCATAACACATGCCCTCAACATATCCACAAGGGTCTAATGGTTCATTCTTCTTGGTCGTCCGTTTGCGGATGGAAGGATGTACTGAGCTTAAATTGCGTCCCAAGTCCCCTTTGAAAAGAACGCTACAATTGAGAAGTAAACTGAGTACCTCGGTCTGAAATAATGGATAATGGCACTCCATGAAGTCGAACTCAATCCCGAATATACAACTTAGCATAATCCTCCTTTGAATCCGTGGTCTTGATCGGTAAGAAGTGTGTCTTCTTTGTTAGCCTATCCACCACCACCCAAATGGAGTCATCGCATCGGAGAGTACGAGGTAGGCCTGTAACAAAGTCCATATTAATCTCTTCCCACTTCCAAGTGTGGATGCAGATATCCTGAAGTACGCCTCCCAACCTTTGATGTTCGACTTTCACTTGCTGGCAGTTTGGGTATTTTACTACGAACTCCGCAATATCTTTCTTCATACCATCCCACCAATAGGTTTCTTGCAAACCCTGATACATTTTCATGGATCCAGGATGAATACAATATCTGGTACCATGTGCCTCATGTAATATCCAAACTCTCAAATTATCAACGTCCGGAACACATAGTTGACCCTGGTATTGTAGCACACTATCTCCCCCTTGGGAGAAGACCTCCACCTTTTGACTCTGCGCTGCCTCCTTCAGCTTCCTCGATATAGGATCCTCATCTTGCCTGGATTTAATATCAACCACCAAGGATGATTCTGACCTGTTATGTACAACAACACTGCTATCAGTCGAATCGATCAACCTAACTCCCAGCCTTGCAAGTCGGTGAACATCCCTCACCAACTCCTTCTTTCCCTCATCCACGTGGGACACACTTTCCATGGAGAGTCTACTAAGCGCATTCGCGGCAACATTAGCCTTGGCCCAGTGGTAAAGGTCACTCATGTCATAGTCCTTAAGTAACTCCAACTACCTCATTTGCCAAAGATTTAGGTCTTTCTGCATGAACACGTATTGCAAGCTCTTGTGATCCGTAAATATTTCCACGTGGACCCCATACAAGTAATGTCGTCATATCTTCAGTGCAAACACCACCACGGCCAACTCAAGATCATGGGTCGGGTAATTCTTCTCATGGACCTTCATCTGTCTCGAGACATATGCTATTACCTTCCCACGCTGCATCAATACACATCCTAGTTCGACTCTCAAAGCATCACAATAGACAAAAAAATCATCAGTACCCTTGGGTAATGTCAACATTGGTGCTGAAGTGAGTCGGGTCTTTAACTCTTGGAAGTCTCACAAGCATCCGACCATTGGAATTTCAACTTTTTCTGAGTTAACTTGGTCAAAGGTGCCGCAATAGATGAGAAACCCTCCACAAAACATCTATAATAACCTTCTAGGCCCAAGAAACTCTGGATTTCTGAAGGATTCACTGGTCTGGGCCAATTCTTCACCACCTCTATCTTATGGGAATCTACCCTTATGCCTTCACTTGATACCACATGACCCAGAAATGCTACCGTGTTCAGCAAAAATTCACACTTGCTAAACTTTGCATGTAGCTAACGATCCTTGAGGGTTTGCAGCACTATTCTCAAATGAGTGGCATGCTCCTCCTCTCTCCGGGAGTATATAAGAATGTCATCAATGAACACGATCACGAACATATCCAAATATTATTTGAACACCATGTTCATAAGGTCCATAAAAGCTGCAGGAACATTGGTTAACCCAAAAGACATAACAACAAATTTGTAGTGACCATACCGAGTCCTGAAAGAGGGCTTCAGGATGTCACTCATCCGAACTCTAAGCTGATGATACCCGGACCTGAGATCGATCTTGGAAAAGAACTTGGAACCCTGAAGCTAGTCAAACAAATCATCAATCCTGGGTAAGGGGTACTTGTTCTTGACGGTAACCTTGTTCAACTGCCGGTAGTCAATACACATGTGAAGGGAACCGTCCTTCTTTCGAACAAATAGAGATGGTGCACCCCATGGAGACTGGCTCGGTCTAAAGAAGCCTTTATCCAATAGATCCTTTAGCCGATCCTTCAATTCCTTTAGCTCGGCTTGAGCCATCTAGTAAGGAGGGATACAAATAGGCTGCATATCTGGAAATAGATCAATACCGAAATCAATTTCCCTTTCCGAAGGGACACCTAGCAAATCCTCAGGAAACACCTCGGGGTATTCACACACCATCGAAACTGACTGAATAGTCGAGGTCTCGGACTCCACATCCTTAACCCTAACTAGGTGATACATGCAACCCTTAGAGATCATCTTCCTATCCTTTAGATAGGAAATAACCTGACCTATTGGCATCGCCGAACTACCCTTCCACTCCACAACTGGCTCACCCGAAAAATGAAATTCCACGGTATGGGTTCTACAATTAATCGAGGAATAACATGCAAACAACCAATCCATACCAAGAGTAACGTCAAAGTCAGTCATGGCGAACTCTACCAAATCTGCAGAGGTAACCTTATGCAATATAGTAATGGGGCAACCTCTATATGCCCGTCTAGCTACAACTGAATCATCAACTGTGGTAGACACGAAGAATGGTTCTGACAGAATTTCAGGACTAACTCCATAATTTCAGGAAAGGGCATAGAATCGGTTTTGGCGCTGACCGCCTACCCCACTAGTAGGTGCTCCATGTTGAGCTGAACGGGCTGGAGCTGCTTCAATCCTGGTGGTCTGTGCAAGACCCCTATCATCACCCTGTCTAGCATATGGACACGCTCAGCGCATGTGGCCAGGTCTGCCACACCCAAAATAGACATCTGAACCAAGTAGGCACTCCCCGATGTGACTCTTGTTGCACTTCCCGCAGGCTGGAGAGGTATACTCTAATTGAGTGCCCCTCTTATTCCTCGACCCTGAAGCCCTGCTCCTATGATCACCCCTGGGTCTGTATGGAACAGTAGTTGATGATGCTGCTGGGGCTAGTGACCTCTGCTAAAAGTGTGGACGGTAGCCACCGCCAGACCTCTAATGTGAAAATCCACGACTATCCGTCTGAGCCCTCTCCCTCGCATGAGCCGCCTCCATCTACTGGGCGTACAACACTATGCGAGGAAATTCCATATCCTAGAGGAGCATAGAAGTCTTGCAGTCCTTGTCTAAATAACCGGCCACACCATGAACAAATCGGCTCACCCGAGCCCTCTAATCCATCACCAACTCTGGGGTGTATTTCGACAAACAAGCGAACTCAAGAGAATACTCCAGCACTAACATCTTTCCTTGCTTGAGGTTAACAAACTTAGTTGCTTTCAACTCCCTGATTTCCCGAGGGAAGAATCAATCAAGAAAAGCCATGTGAAACTCATCCGAACTGATAGGGCCCGCTCCCGCTGCCCTGCTGTCCTTCCATTGCTTGTACCAAATATGAGTGACCTCCTTTAGCTAATAAGAGGCCAACTCCACACACTCCCCATTTGTCACTCCCATAACCTGAGTGACCTTCCGGACCCCCTCAATGAACTAGTGTGGATCCTCAACCACCTTTGACCCCGTGAAATCAGGAGGGTTCATCCTCAAGAAGTCTCTAATCCGAGTCGCCGTTGCATTGCCATTCTGTGGAACCTGCGCAACAGCCTGTTGGTTGACCTGAGCAGTCAAGGCCTGCGCCATCATCTTAATCACCCCCGAAACTCGGCATGGGTAGCTGGCTCTGTTGCTTGGGGTTCTGGAATAGGTGGGGCTTGCTGATGCCCATGATGATTGCCATCTTCATGGACTTCATCATTTGTATTCCTCCTTCTGTTCATTCTTATAGGAGCCATAATTCTACAATCGCGAATCGCACGAATTAGAAAGAGGGAATGACTTTTCATTGCACGACATAGAACATTAAAGAAGGGAACATTTCCTAAACATTTAGTAGCCTTTGCGTCATAGGTGTGGCAACCCATGAAAAAGAATCTACCTAACACGGCTTTCAGACTCCCTAGGACACATCTGAACCTATTGCTCTGATACCAAGTTTGTCATGACCCGAACGTACACCTAGATCGTAGACACGAGACAACAGACCCCAAGGGACCCCAAGTCAACCCATGGCTCATGCATACAACTCATCTCATTCAATTAAGCGGTACGATATTCATAAAGATATAGCGGAAACGTACTCATGACATAGCATCAAGAAATACCAAAATTTTACACAGCTGAATACTACATTCTTGTCTGAAAGCGTCTAAAACATGAGATGGGTTGATGGGACAACATCCCCACCTAACCCGACCAATACGGAAACATAAACAACATGAAAGTCTGTAAAACATCCCTCGAAATATGAGGACTCACCAATGAGATGAAAGTATAAGCCGAGACGGCCTGAGGGTGAGGATGAGCCTAAGATCCATACCCTATATCATGAAATGATACAACATAGAAAGTATGTGGTCAGTGTGCTTTCATCAAAATCTTCATATAATCATAAGGCTAAAGGATTTCAAATCAATCATAATCATTCATTATGCTAATTGTAAGTAAATTTATAATAATATAACTTGATCTAATAACATAAATATAACAATGCATAAAACATGCGGAATAATGCGAGAACTCGGCATAACCGACACCATCATGGTAGAGCCTTTTATGATTCCCCACTGTCTCGCTCAAGTGGGCAGAGCCCAACCTGTCTTGCTAGGCGAGGGTCGTGCATAAGGCATGATATCACATTTGGGGGGATCACTGTCATAGCATCATAACATTTACAACCAACGATGGCACCGGCGTAGTCCTTTGAACGCCAGGCTACTCGGTGCTAGTCACGGCTCCCAAAAACATGCATATAGGCTCATATATAAATTACTAACATCATAAATAAAATTCATTGGCTAAGATATAACATTCATCATCATTGATCCCTTTTTAAAACATACTTAGCAAAGAATCAAGGCCTTTTCTATCGGCCAACATCATAAATCGATAAATCATGAAATTCGTTTCATAAATCATAATCATTCTTCATCATATGGGCATTGCCCAATTCTTCCTCATACTCAATTCTTTCAAAATATGCTCATAAACATGGGTAACTTAGTTTCATGCATTTCAATAATCAAGAAACTTAAAATAATGACTATTCATCATAAATCATAATTTCCATGAACTTCCATAAATGGGCATTTTGGATTCAAAAGCTTGATGCATGAACTAAATAAAATAATAATAAAACCTGTCAATCATTCATAATTTAGTAATTAAAACTCAATTAAATAATACCCATAAAGAGAAATCACATTGTAATGCTTTGGGTAAAATCGTATGGAATTTGAGTTGGAGAATTCATGACTTTAATCGAAATTGGTTATGGGTGAGGAAGAATTTCACCCATTGTAAAACCCTACATAACTGGGAATAGATGGAATTGAGGTTTCTTGAACACCCACCAAGAAATTTGAAGAAAATTTGGGGAAGAAGGCCTTTGATCTTCCAAAACCTCTCTAAAAGTTTTGCATGAGAATGAGCATGCAATGGGGACTTAACTCCTCTTATCACACTCAACAATTATCCAAAACGACGTAGTTTAGGCCTTAGGGACTTTGGAAGTTACGAAAACACCCTCATTAAAATGCAGGAAATTTCTGGTCGCCAGACCTCACGAGGGACCTAATGGATAGTTGCCACAGGGCATGACTCGTTGTCTCGATCCATTGATTCCACTGCCCAAAACTCCATGGGAACCCCACGGGAGACTTCATGAGTTGTGAGGTCAGACCATGACTCGTGGTTACCATCTGTGGCCTACACTGCCCATCCCCATCTTGCTAAACCTCCAGGGTTGACCACGGGTGACCTCACGACTCCACGACTCGTGGTCAGGCCCGTGGCCTCCTCACTCAAACTTGGCCAAACCAATCTTACCACGAGTCACTTCACGACTCATGGTCACTCCTAACAACTCACCTCACGAGTCGTTTTGTGACCTGGTGCGAATTTTAAAATTTTCTCTGTTTTCACTTCCTGGTCTGATCCTTGGGTTCCCGGAGTATAACAAGAATGACCTCCAAACCTGAGAGGTAAATTGGGTACCTCTATCTGATATTATGGACAAGGGCACTCCATGCAACCGAACTAGCTCTCGGATGTATAGTTTGGCATAATCCTCCACCGAATCCGTGGTTTTGATCGGTAGAAAATGAGCGGATTTGGTCAATATGTCTACAACAACCCAAATGGAGTCATATTGCCGACGAGTGCGAGGAAACCCTGTGATGAAGTCCATATTGATTTCTTACCACTTTCAAGTAGGAATACTGATATCTTGAAGCACCCCTCCCAGTCTCTGATGCTCAACCTTCACTGGCTGACAGTTTGGACCCTTAGCCACAAATTGTGCTATGTCCTTCATGCCATTCCACCAATAAAATTTTTGCACATCATGGTAAATCTCAATGGCACCTAGATGGATTGAATACCTAGATCCATGAGCCTCATGCAAAATCCAATTTCTCAAACCATCGACATCCGAAACAGATAAGTGACCCTGGTATAAAAGCACACCGTTTCTCCCTTTGGAGAAGACCTCTACCTTCTAATTTTGAACGGCTTCCTTTAACTTTACCAAAATAGGGTTCTTTTTCTATCTAGCTTTTACATCAGTCACCAAGGATTATTCTAATTCATTCTGAACTATAACACCGCCATCAGTCGAATCAACCAAACAAACTCCCAACCTTATAAGTCGATGCAGGTCTTTCACCATATCCTTCTTTCCCTCATCTACATGGGACACACTTTCCATGGAGAGTCTAATAAGTGCATCTGCTCCTACATTTTCCTTGCCCATATGATAAAGCACATTCATATCATAATCCGTAAGTAACTCAAACAACCTCCTTTGCCAAAGATTGATATCCTTCTGGGTAAACACATATTGTAAACTCTTATGGTCCATAAACACATCTACGTGGACACCGTACAAATAGTGCCTCCATATCTTCAAGGTGAACACCACCGCCGCCAATTCAAGATCATGGGTCGGATAATTCTTCTCATGAACTTTCAGTTGTCTGGAGGCGTATGCTATAACATTTTCGTGCTGCATCAATAAACACCCATGTCCGATTCTTGAAGCATCACAATACACCACGAACCCATCGGTACCCTCGGGTAAGGTCAACACTAGTGTTGAGGTGAGCCGATCCTTTAGCTCTTGGAAGCTCTTCTCGCAAGCCTACGGCCATTGGAATTTCTATTTTTTTTTGGTTAATTTGGTCAAGGGTGCTACAATAGATGAAAAGCCCTCCACAAATCTCTGATAGTAGCCAGTTAAGCCCAAAAAGCTCCGAATATCTGAATTCACCGGTCTAGGCTACTTCTTCACTGCTTCTATTTTCTGAGAGTCCACTTGTATGCCCTCACTTGATACCACATGGCCCAAAAATGCCACTGAGTTAAAAAAAACTTGAACTTGCTGAATTTAGCATATAGCTGGCGATCCTTAAGAGTCTATAGCACCACCCTCAAATGAGCGCATGTTCCTCCTCGGTCCAAGAGTATATCAGGATGTCATCAATAAATAGAATCACAAATATATCCAGGTATGGCTTGAAAACCCTGTTCATCAAGAACATAAAAGCTGCAGGAGCATTCATCAGTCCAAAAGAAATAACTACAAACTCATAATGACCATACCACATCCTGATGACAATCTTCAGGATGTCACTCTCTCGAACTCTGAACTGATGGTACCTGGATCTGAGATCTATCTTTGAAAAGCACTTGGAACCCTAAAGCTGGTCAAAAAATCATCAATCCTAGGTAGAGGATACCTGTTCTTAATGATGACCTTGTTCAATTGCTGATAGTCAATGCACATATGAAGAGAACCATCTTTCTTTCGGACAAAGAAAACTGGTGCACCCCATGGGGACTTGCGCGGTCTACTGAAAACCTTATCCAAAATATCCTTCAACTATTCCTTCAAGTCTTTTAGCTCGGTTGGGGCCATTCTATAGGAGGAATAGATATAGGTAGAGTGTCAAGAAGAAGGTCAATACCAAAATCAATCTCTCGGGAGGGAGGGATTCCTGATAGATCATCTGGGAAGACTTTGGGACACTCACATACCACTAGAACTAACTGAATAGTTGGGGTCTCGGACTCAACATCCTTAACCTTAACTAGATGGTACACACAACCTTTGCAAATCATATTCCTAGCCTTATTATAGGAAATAAAACGACCTACAGGCATGGTCGAACTACCCCTCCACTCTAAGACTGACTCACCTGGGAAGCAGAACGCCACCGCACGGGTTCTATAATTAACAGAAGCATAACATGCATACAACTAATCCATGTCGAGAATGATATCGAAGTCAGTCATGGCTAACTCTACTAGGTCTGCCGAGGTGACTTTCTGCAATATTGAGATCGGGCAACTCCTATACACCCGCCTAGCTATGACTGAATCACCAATGGGAGTAGAGATTGAGAATCGTTCTGATAGAATTTTGGGACTGACTCCAAAGCTACTAGCAATATAAGGTGTCACAAAAGACAAGGTATCCCCTGGATCTAACAAAGCATAAGCATCAAGGTGAAATACTCGTAACATACCAGTAACCACAGTTGGTGAATTCTCCTGCTCCTGACGCGAGATGAGGGAATAGAATCTATTTTGGCGTTGCCCGCCACCCCCACTAGTGGATGCCCCCTGCGGAGCTGAGCTTGCTGGAGATTCTTCTGACCTACTAGTTTTTGCACGGCCTCTATCATCACCTTGTGTAGCAAATGGAAATGCTCGACATATGTGGACGGATCTACCGCACCTATAATTGATATCTGAGCCGAGCAAGCACTCCTCGGTATGACTCTTGCCACACTTCCCACAGGCTGGAAAGGTGCTCTCTACCTACATGCCCCTCTGATCTCTCGAACATGAGGCCCTGCTCCTCTGATCACCATTGAGTTTGGATGGGACACTAGTTGATGATGATGCTGGAGCTAGTGACCTCTGCTGAACCTGAGGGCTGTGACCACCGTCGTGCCTCTGTTGAGTAAACCCATAGCTGACTTTCCATGCCCTTTTTGCCTCTCTGTCCCTCATATGCACTACCTCCATTTTCTTGGCGTACAATAATATTCAAGGGAAATCCATATCCTGGTGGAGCATAGTGGTCCTACAATTTTTTTCCAAATAGTTCGCCACCCCATGAACAAACTTACTCACTCGCACCCTCTGATGTCGCCCAAATTACACCTTGTTATTGAGATATAAAGCGGTCAATGTCAAATATAGAACCCAACAAAGGTTGGGGTCGATCCCATTAGGAAAATGGAAAGAACTTGAGTTAATGTATTTGACTAGTAATATTGTCTTACTTATTTCCTGGGGGGGAAAGATTTGAAAACAAAATAGTAAACAACAGTATAGACAGGTAAATCAATTTCGGTTGTATTCAATCAATAAAGTGACTAGGATTGTGTTCCCCATGACTTCATAACCACAAAGATTTTACACTAGTGATCTATTCCGATGTTTAGTATGCAATATTGGTAAGTTAAGTTCACCTAAATGGTTGGTCCCCTATCTAGATGATTATCACCACGCAACTTGGTTCGTATACGGGTGTATTCTTAATTAACCCTTACCCTTAATATCAGGTTAGCTATTCCCAGACAAGTTCAATCTATTAGATGAGGGGTGATAGCCTCAAATCTCCATTGTTAATCCCTTTTCCCATTCATCACCCCCTTGATCCAATAAGTAAGA
>JACEIK010006548.1:69747-88750 GCA_018107945.1 Datura stramonium
AATTCATCATGGTTCCCACAACCTTAGTTATGGGTTTAGCTACTCATATTTGAACGATCACAATAACAAAATAAAGAATATATCATAATTGTAACTTAGAAAGATTAGTATAAGAAAACCACGTGAATTGGATTAAACTCCAAAACTGATGAACAAAACTCCAATGTTGTTTGATTCCCAAAATAAAGAAAAAAATTACAAACTTTATTTCTTGAACCAAGAAAGATCGTTAACAACACAAAAAATTTTACGTGAAAAGTGGTAAAATAAACAAAGTTTGAAAAATAAACCTAAATATTATATTTATAGTCCCAAACAAATCTTTTCAACTAAAAGCAGACTCTAGGTCGGCAGGGGTAACGGGCCAAGTAACGACTCGTTGGGAGCGTGGCCAGTGAATTTAACTCATTCTCAGCAGCTTGTCCAGTCCTGGTGATTAGTCACCTAACGACTCGTTAGGCCTGGGCACGAGTCATTAGGTCTCTCTTGGCCCTGGCTCACCAAATTCTATAGTGCACTAGACGGATGCCCACAGTGTCTGATGATGAGTCGTCACATCACCTGACGACTCATTAGGTCTCTCCTTGTCTTCACTGGCCATTCTTCAGAAATTCTCCTCCCAGTCTCCACGACTATCCTAACGACTCATTACCAGATGTAACGAGTCGTTCCTTCAACTCATTAGGTGTACTGGTTCCTTTTCATAAACTTCAATCTTTTCCCACGACTCTAGGCACGAGTCGTTCATTGTGGCGACGACTCATGGCCTAGGTATCAGCCTACAGTTTTGCCCATTTTTTCCTTACTTCGCCCATTTCCCATTCCAGACCTGTTTTCCTGCAACATTTAACACAAACGCATCATATCTACATAAACATACCTAGAATGTGCATAATTTCTTGGTTTTAAGCGTTGAAAGTACCGTAATATCTCATCACATCAACACCCTCAACTTAGAAGTTTTGCATGTCCTCAGGAAAAAAACAAAATAAAATAAAACTAACATGACGCTTCAATCAAAAGAACTTTAGGAAACTTACGGCAGTCACAACTATTCATCTAATCAAATTTTATAAACCCTCCTTTATCATACAAAATCAAATCAATGCATATGTAAAATTTTCAACCATGACACAGAGGAATTGAAACATGGCAAAATATTGTCACTTGCAACCATGCACATATATCTATAGCACTGATCCAGACAGTTTGCAGACAATTTTGTTGACCAAATGCGCTCACCTTAAAGAAGTCCCACACTCACTCATATATATATGATTATATCAATGTATTTCTTTTAGGACTAGGTAAGATCACACTCGCTCTCATAAAGAATTTCTAATTGTGTGCATGCAATACCATAAGCTTTCCTTTACTTTCAATACCTCAAAATTTAGAAGGGTAACCAGGATCACTATAGGACTTTTTAAGCTTGTAACATAGGCTCAATTTTTGGTATGGTACATATGGGACTAGCAGCTTAACCCTCCTTGGCACTACACACACCTTGACTCCACTTTTAACTTTCTTTTCATATTTTCTCCCTTTATCCTTTACTTTCTTCTTCTTTTATTTTCATTTTCAACTACGAGTTTGGTATTTCTTCTTTCAAGTATTCATTACTTTCACATTTTTCATTTTTTTATTTTCTTGCTTTTTTTCTCTTTAACAACATTTTTGTTTTTTTTTCTTTTCCTTCATTACACACACCACACCCGCTCTTTCATTTTCATTACTCAATTTCACTCCACCCTACTCTTCTTAATCACCCCTATGATAGCCACCCTCAACTTAGGAGATTTTCTTGAGTTGAGGTTCACACTGTTCAAGGAGGGACTAGGGCTAAAATAGGTTCATTTTAATTAAAGCAGGAAGGTGAATTGGTGTTAACAGAAAGAAAGTCAATTTAAGCTCCAAATTTTGGATCAAGGGATATTTTATTTTCATTTGGTAGGGGTTTTAAGGCTAAAGTGGACTCATTCATCAAAAATGTCCTATGAGCCTTTCCTAGTTTCCAATCCTCTACCTTGATATGATTGAGCAGGAGAGTTCTAGATTGACACACACAACAGAATTTAACTATTACGTCTCACTCACACATAGCACAACCAACATCATCACTTCTACTAGCTGCTAGTTCAGGTACAGTCATATAATGATAAACATGTTCACAGTTTTAATGCCATTCAAAGACTCACAAAGGTCATACTTGTTGATTTTAACACACACATAAATATTTTATGAGGGGTATTATATTATCAGTTCAACTAAATTCGAAAATTCATGCTCTTGACTGCCTTAAGTTCACCTAATTTCTTTTGACTGACACAAACAAACACAAAAACATAAGAACCTAAACGTGCCAGTTCTACTAGATAAGGAACACCCGAGAGAAAAGATATCATTCAAGAAAAACACTCGGGTTATGTTCAGCAAAAATACACAGGTATCCCTCCCCACCCCCATCAAGAAAAGCATGTGTCGTCCTCGACACAACATATAAAAACAAAACCATGGAATATAGGGAACATACACCTGTGCAACCTAGGCATCTGCGACCTGGTCGGTGGAGGGTGCAGATACTCCTCCAATGTCATTTCCTGTACCACCGGCTTGACCTGGTGCGTTTTCAGAACCTACTGAGCTTGTACCTTATCCACGATCTCTCGCTACCTCAACTGCAGCCCTTTGTCGAGCCTCGTCTCTGGAAAACTATAGCACTGTGTCCATCTATCTCTTCTCTCTCTTCTACTCATGGAGCAGAGAATCATCCTCCTCAAAACTTGCCTACTCACGAGGCCTCTTTCCCTTATCCTACGCCATCGGCTCCTTAGTGAAAATCAAATATTGGCGGCAGTTCTTCCTCACCCTCATCATCAATCACTGGAAGCACGGGTGGGGGATTGTAGCTACCTGTTGTGCGGACAACTCTTGCACCTCCTCTAAGAGTGCTACTACCTCTACATACCGCCTTGCCAACTCCAGCGCCTATAACTGTGCAAGGCAGTCATCCATACAACTCTCAAAGGCATCTAACCGGCCATGCATTGAGATTTAGAGCGCCTCCAACTCCTTTGTAACCCATGACTTAACTTGCTTCATTAGCACCTTAACTTGAAGAGTCGTGTGTGCTTGTTGTTTTTTTGCTTTTGCCAGCCGCCTAGCTATGTCGATTAGGAATTCTTGGGAAATAGTGACTAGACCAGTTGAAGGAGCACGTGAGGGTGCAACAGGTGGTCGAGGTGCTGCTGCTGTGGATGAGGTCTCTGGAAGCTTAGATGGTGCAGGAATTTCTACTGCATCTGTAGCCTCAAGCTGGCTACAACTCTCTCTGGCCTGTGTGGGCATGGCCGCAATCTCAGTAAACAATGCAGCCTCATTCTGCATAGCGCTTCTTAATTCCTCTACCAATAAAGTCTCTCCAGCATATGCAGCAGACTGACTCCTTCCTCTCGATACCAGGTTTGTTTCGTCTCTTATAAACCCGATATCGGTGATCTTATGGACTACCACTCGCTAATCAACCGATGGCAATTCTAGAACCATTGACTCCTAATAGAGTCTACCAACGAGGCATGGAAAGGGAAGGGTAGTTCTATCATTTATCACCCTCTCTCGAATCTCTTCAGCAATATATCGCGGGAAGTTTATGGCGTACCCCTCCGTGATGTTAGCTACCAATGCAGTTCTGTTAGGTGAAAGAACATTAGCATTACTGGTCGGTACTAGCCTGTGCCGAACTAATGACCACCAGAATTTATCTTGGAAGTTCAATGCGGCCTTTTTTATCTGTGACTCGGTGCCATGCAACCACTCAACCAGTAAACCCCTTGTGGCAGTCGTGATAGCCAAGTGTACTGCCTAATTCATTCTACACAGTTCAGCTTCTTGGTTTTGACTTTCTTGAGCTCAGACAGTCTGTGATTGAACTTGGCTATATTTATTGGGTCATGATAGTTTGGACCATAGAGAAGTCTAGAGATGGTCCTCTTAGAGACATCTACAGGTGTCTCCCAAACCAACACCGGCGTCAATTCAGTTCTCTTCTTCCAGTCTTAGCCTCGCAAAGCTAGACGATGTAACATGGCTACGTAGGATGCATAAAACTCTCTAACCAAGCAAGGGTTGTAGCTCCCCAATGGCTCAGTTAACCACCTGAACCTGTATCTATCAAACAAATCCTGCAGCTTAGGGAGGTCCTTGAGTCCAGTGCTGACCAGTCTAGGCTCCCCGTAGATTCTCCTTTTTCAATGGCCTTTTTCATTCGGAGTAATGTCCTTGTTGTAAATGCCCCACATACCACGAACACACCATCTCCTCACCTGCTGTGGTTGATCATAAGATGTATTTGAAGTCTCTGTCAACTCATCATTCGTGCTCCCCTGTTGAGCATGTGACTCATTAGCAACTTCTGCATTTGTTGTAGCTATGGTGCCCTCGGGAGCAATCGGGACTGGGGCCCCAGCATTCTGATCTACTCGGCTTGGTGGGTCTCTTGCAAGTGGAGTAAGAGCATCAACCAGGGTTGTCAGATTTGTAGGGTGTTGTGTGCTAGCCCTGGTGGATCTCCTCTGAAGCTACTTTTATAAAACTTCGCATTCCTCCTCTGAGCTACTCGACTCTTAGAAGGAGGAGGGCGCATCCCTAAGTTTGATATATTATGGCTAACTCCTCTCTAGCACCTGTTTCTTGGTCGGACCCTTCTTTGGTGTACCCTTAGGACCCATTGTACCTGCGAGATGGTTAGTATGCAAGGTGACATGAAATAAAATTAACTTTTAAATGTGTCCCTGCAGACAGGACTAGCGACTCAATGAGTGGCTGCCACTGGCTATGACTCGTGAGGTCACTCATTGTCTGTAGGTTATTGTTTTTCTTTGTTGAACCAGTGTACTTAACGACTAGTCACAACGAGTCGTTACTTGAGGCAACGACTCGTTAGACCATTGGTGAGGTATGTTGGTTACTTAGCCCAATTCCCCACTCAGGATGAGCTACATAACGAGTCATGAGGTGATACCACGACTTGTTACATGGCTCGTGCTCAAGAGTTTACGTATAGTGGTTTAAAATAACTCACACCATGTTCATCATCACTTAGCATTTTCAATCTGAACAGCACAACAACCATATTTCTTATAACTTCTAATTAAATTTTATTCAAGAGTAACGAAAATCAAATCAACTTAGGGTTTTATCTAAAACTCAAGGTAGTGTTCGAATTCACAAATATAAATGAGTGAGGTAAAGCTCAAAATAACTGAGTACTCACAAGTGTAAGAGCAAAGAATGGATTTTAACTTTAGATTGCGATTGAATGTGGCATTTGAGCAGAATTGAGTGCGATCGTGTGTGTGAGAGTGCTTTTATGTGAGGGATTGCATGCAATTGGATGTGTGGTTGTGATTTCGGTTTAAAGGTAAGATGCTTTGGGAGAAGAAGAAGGGGGAAATTTTGTGTTAGATTTTCTGTGTAAGTTCAGGTGAAATATTAGAGGTCAAAATCGGGTGGTTTATATGCTTTAAAAAAACAAATTACCCTAATTGGTACGTGGGTCGAGTCAGATGCAAATTAATTAAAAACATACGCGACCCACATAACGGTTCGTTAAGCAGAGCAACAACTCATTTGGTTTTTCGTTCGACTGAATGGGTTTAGAGTCTTACTTGGGACCGAACGATTCGTGCAACAATTCATGGTGCTACCCAACAAGTTGTGGCATGATTCATAGGCCCTGAACTGTAGTGGATTCATGAAGGGTCTCTTGATGAATCATTGGGTCTCCCAACGAGTCGTTAAGTCATTCATTGTCACTATTTTAAGCTTAATTCCATCTTTGATCTAGTAGACTTAACGGAAGACCCTACGATTCGTTGTCACTGGCAATGACTCATTTGGTCAACCTGTCGTAAGGTAAATAGGAGTTCCCAGCTCAAGCGAAATGATAACGCCTGAAGAATTAATAGAAGACGGAATCACTGAAATCTTGTTTCGTCTTCACTGGGAACTTGAGTAAGGAGTAGACCTTTTTATCCATTGTTTACACTGTATTCTATGGCAGTGACTAGGATCCACTTAACGAGTCGTTTGGTCTGATGACAACTCGTTCTGTTCTTTTTGGCACCAACCACTCAAGTTTAGATTTCTGGTTTCAGCTTCAAATTTCCCATCATAATCACCTGCACACATCAACAAACGTAAACACTATATTTTTCTTACAATTAAAACTTGGGTTGCCTCCTATGAAGCGCCTTATTTAACGTCGCAGCACGACTCGAGCATTTTGACTACTCAGACATCACCAAAACACCTCCATGGGTTGCCTCCCATGCAGTTCCTGATTTGACGTCGTGACATGACGCAAGTCCCCGGGTTACTCAGATTTCACCCACAGCTCAAAGATCGACCACCTTTATTTCATCGCTCTTCCCTGGATATGCTTTCACCCGCTGACCATTGACTTTAAAGCGCTTTCCTACATGTTTCTATAGTTCAATTGCCCCATGGGAGAATAATTGAACCACTCGAAACGCCCCAACCATTTGGACTTCAACTTGCCAGTAAACAAGTGAAGCCTAGAATTGAATAGTAACACCATATCACCGGGTTGTACTCTCTTTTCTAAATCTTCCGGTCATGCTGAATTTTCATCCTTAGTTTATAAATTTTAGAACACTCATAGGCTTTCAAATGAAATTCATCTAGCTCATTCAACTGATCAAGCCTCAAGTTCGCAGCTTCGCTCCAGTCAAAATTCAGCTTCTTGAGCGCCCACATAGCATTGTGCTCAAGTTCAACCGGAAGATGACATTCTTTCCCATACACAAGTTGTCGGCTTTGAGCTATTTTCAGTCGTTCCCTGATAAGCTGAACCTTCTGCATAACCTCATGCACTGAATCATGTCCTATTAAGGTAGTTTCACAAAGCTCAAACCACCCTATAGGTGATTTGCACCTCCTACCATATAACGCCTTGAACGGAGCCATCTGAATACTGGAGTGATAGCTATTATTGTATGCAAACTCGATGAGAGATAGGTGATCATCCCAACTGCCCTTCAAATCAATAACACAAGCACTCAACCTATCTTCTAGAGTCTGAATGGTCTGCTCAGCCTAGTCATCTGTCTATAAGTGAAAAGTTGTGCTAAGCTTGAGTACCAAGAACTTTCTGAAATGACTTCCAAATGTGTGAGGTGAACTGAGTACCCTTATATAAAATGATGGACAAGGGAACTCCATGAAATCTAACTAACTCCTGAATGTACAGTCTAGCATAATCCTCTGCTAAATTTATGGTCTTAATTGGTAGGAAATATGCTGACTTAGTCATCCAGTCTACAACCACCCAAATTGAGTAATGTTATCGACACATACGAGGTAGACCTATAATGAAATTTATGTTCACTTCTTCCCACTTCCAAGTGGGAATGCTAATATCTTGTGTCGTACCCCCAGGTCTCTGATGTTCAACCTTGACTTATTGGCAATTTGGACACTTAGCCACAAATTCTGTAATGCCCTTCTTCATGCCATTCCACTAGTAAAGTTCCTGTAGGTCATGGTATATTTTTGTGGCACCTAGGTGGATAGAGTACATTGTGTTGTGAGCTTCCATTAGTATGTGTTGTCTAAAATCGTCTACATCGGGAACACAAAACCTGCCTGATAATAGAGCACATCATCTCCCTATTTGGAGAAAGCTTCCACCTCTTTCCTTAACACTGCCTCCTTCAACTTAAGTACATTGGGTCTTCATCCTTCTTTGACTTAACCTCCACCACCAGGGAGGATTCTAACCCACTTTGGATTATAACTCCGCCTTCTACTAAATCAACCAGCTGGACCCCTAACTGAGCTAGTCTCTGAATATCCTTTTTCAATTCCTTTTTACCCTCCTCAATATTAGAAACACTCCCCATAGACATCCTGCTGAGGGCATCGACCACTATATTGGCATTGCCTAGGTGATACAACACACTCATGTCATAATCCTTTAATAATTCTAGCCATCGTCTCTGATGCAAATGCAGTTCCTTCTGACTGAACACATATTGTAGGCGCTTGTGGTTAGTAAAAACATTCACATGAACACCATAAAGGTAGTGCATCCAAATCTTCAAAGAAAATACTACCGCTGTCAATTCAAGATCATAAGTCGAATAGTTCTTCTCATAAACATTGATCTATCTGGAAGCATAAGCTATGACTTTGCCATGCTGCATTAGAACACAACCAAGGCCCACTCTGGAGGCATTATAATAGATCACGAACCCGTCTGAACTTTCTGGTAAAGTCAACACTAGGGTTGCAGTGAGTCGAGTCTTCAACTCGTGAAAACTCTTCTCACAATCATCAGATCATGGAAACTTAACCTTCTTTTGAGTTAGTCTGGTCAAAGGAGAAGAAATGGAGGTGAACCCTTCTATGAACCATCTGTAATAATTGGCAAGGCCCAAGAAACTCCTGATGTCTGTCAGAGAAGTGGGTCTTAGATAGTCATTGCTTGTCGCTATCTTTTGAGGATCCACCTAAATACCCTCACTGGAGACCATATGACTAAGGAATGCAACAAATTTCAACTAGAATTCACATTTGCTAAATTTAGCAAAAAACTGGTGGTCCTTGAGAGTTTGTAAAACTATTCTTTGATGGTCTGCATATTCCTCCTCTGTTCTGGAGTAAACTAGAATATCCTATATAAAGATAATAACAAACATGTCCAAATACAACATGAACACCCTGTTCATCAGATCCATAAAAGCTGCATGAGCATTGGTTAGTCCAAAAGAAGTAACTACGAATTTTTAGTGACCATACTGAATACTAAAGGCTATTTTAGGAATGTCACATTCTCTAACCCTAAGCTGGTGGTATCATGATCTGAGATCTACCTTGGAAAAACAACTAGCTCCCTAAAGTTGATTGAACAAGTCATCGATCATGGGTAGAGGATACCTATTCTTGATAGTGAACTTGTTCAGCTGATGGTAGTCAATGCACATTCTGAGTGTACCCTCTTTCTTTCGCACGAATAGGATTGAGGCACCCCCATGGAGAGATACTGAGTCTAATGAAGACCTTATCTTGAAGGTCTTTCAGTTGTTCGTTTAACTCCTTAAGCTCTGATGGAGCCTTTTGGTAAGGAGGAATGGAGATAGGTTGGGTATTTGGGAGAAGGTCTATGCCGAAGTCTATTTTCCTCTCGGGAGGAACTCCGAGAAGATCTTCGGGAAACACATAAGGAAACTCATTTAAAACTGGAATTGACTAAAGTTTTGAGGTCTTGGAACTAGAATGATTGACCCTAACAAAGTGATAGATGTACCCCTTAGCGATCATTTTCCTAGCCTTAAGATATGAAATGAACCGACCCTTAGGTGCTAAAGTACTTCCCTTATATTCTAGGATTGGTTTATTAGGAAACTGGAATTTAACAACCTTGGTTCTGCAGTCAACTGAGGTATAGCAAGAATGTAACTAGTTCATCCTAAGAATGAGGTCGAACCCATATCTAACTCTACTAGATCAACTGTGGTGACTTTATGTAACACTGTGACAGGACAATCCCTATACACCCAGCTAGCTCTAACTGACTCACCAACCGGAGTGGAGACTTAAAATGACTCTGAGAGAATTTATGGTCTAATGTCAAACTGGACAACAATGTAAGGAGTCTCAAAAGCTAGTGAGGCCCCTGGATCTAGTAAAGCATAAACATCATTTGAAAGAGACGTAACATATCAGTGACTATGTCAGGCGATTTCTCCTGGTCCTGGCGGGAGGATAAAGAATAGAAGTGGTTCTGGTGCTGACCGCCACCTATACCCGAGGTAATACCCTGCTGAACTAAGCGACCTGGGGGAGCTGCTGATATGGTGGACTGGGCCATCCCCCATCTTAATGACAAATAGTCTCTCAATTTATGACCCAGCTGACTATAATAAAATCAACCCTCCTTGCCCAGACAATATTCACCGGATGGTTCTTACCATACTTAGGACATTTTGGGAAAGTAGGAATACTGGATATATGGCTCTGGGAATGGGATCCTAATGCTCCACCCCTCCAATCTTTGTAGGGCCTAGAAGAAGGTGCACTGTCTGATGAGGGTGTTGGAGGTATTTGTTGCTACTGTGGGCGACTACTAGCACCCGACCTTTGTTGGGAATACTCAAACTGACCTATATATGCTCGTTTACTCTCCCTCTATATCTCCTTCAGTTTCTCTGCCTCTATCTGTTGTGCGTGGATATTGATTCTAGAGATGTCCATTTCATTGATAAGCACGACGGTCTTTCACTCTTTGACTACCAAATCAGAAACTTCATTCATGAACTTGAGCATGCGAGCCCTTAGCTCCACCACCATTTCTAACGCATACTTTGACAGTTGATTGAACTTTAACGTGTACTCCTGCGCTCTCATGTATTTTTGCCTCATGTTCAAAAACTTAGCGGCCTTAGCTTCCCTTAACTACTCAGGTAAGAATTATCCAGAAATGCAGTCACAAATTCGTCCCACTCCACTAGACCTGCACCATTTTGCCTTCCCTCTTTCCACTGCTTATACCATATCTAAGACACTTCTTTTAACTGATAAGTGGCCAAATCTGCACTTTCTACAGAAGTAACACCCATAATTTTGGTGATCTTCTGTACCACATCAATGAAATTCTGCGGGTCCTCATCTACCTTAGACCTATGAAATGCTAGGGAATTCATTTGAGTAAATAAATGAACTCTGGAAGCAGATGTAGACCCATTAGTATTGGCTGGTACAATGACCTGCTAGTTGACCTGATTGGTAATCTCCTTAGCCGGCATTTGAATAGTAGCCTAAAACTCCGTATGTGACACCTAATCATCCTGAGGGGTTGTTGGAGTTGGTGGGGCCAGCTGGTTAGCATTATAATTCGTCATTCTGCTTCCTCTTTTGGGAGGCATAGTTAGCTTCAATGTGTGGAGCACGAGTTAGGAGGACATTCTAGATATTGAAACTTTACGCACGATAAGAATCATTACAGAAAGGGAATTTTCCTAAAACTTCCTCGTAGTCTCCCCCTCATAACTGTGGCGCACTTCACACTCATGAAAAGGAATCAAGATGATGTGTCTTTTAGACATTCTAGGACACTCTAAACCTAATGCTCTAATACCGGTTTATCACGACCTTAGTTTATACCCTGGACGCGACACGGTACTTAGAATCACAAGTGACCCCAATCAAACCCATGGCAAAGCATAACTCTATTAAGACTAATCTACTATAAAATAATATCAAGCGGAAGCTATTTAAAAATAATAACTGAACACTGAATAAATAAAGAGCATCTGATAAATTGCTGAAATTTGCTCAAACATTGGAACTCAAGATGAAACTAACATGTTCTGTTTGAAAGCCTTCTAAAAGAAACTAATGAGTTGTTCGGACAAACCCCCAGCTAACTTTAATGTCTGAAACTAAAACTGAAAATAAGAAATTTGGAGATGAAAACTCTGGCCCTCAATATATGAGGACTCGCCACTATCAATTACTGGAAAATCACCGAGAGAAACTAGTTGTGATGCTGAGGCTAGGTACTTAAGCCTATATCATAAAATGATATAGCACATAAAAATATGTGATTAGTACTTTGAACGTACTGAGTATATGATATGTAAATACAAATAGATCGTCACAACCCGAACGAAGGCCTGGATCAACAATATGGAAACTAGAAATACATAAAAGAAAATGATAGTCTAGTCCTCGAGGGATGAGGACTCACCATTCCTGAGTAGATACAAACTCCGAAAAACTGACTAAGAATGGGACTAAAGTTGCGATCCGAATCTTGTGTCATGAAACGATACAACATAGGAAGTATGCGGTCAGTACGTGGAATGTACCGAGTTTGCAAGGTAAGGAAAACCGCTTAAATAAAATAAATCACTTAAAACATTTCATAACATATGATAAGCTTTCAAGTCTGAGAATAAGGGATACATGCATTCATTCTGAAATCACAATATTTCATGACATGACTATGCATAGCTTTATAATATCATGACTGACTAGAATGACTCAAAGCTGAAACATAACATTTATAAGAAAAGCTGATCAATGAGTCAAACCTTGCTTTTAGATCTTGCATGTGTAAAATAACCTCCATAAGTAATGAATATGCAAATCTGATTCATATAGATAATGGGAGACTCGTCACTTAACCAACATACCACGATAGAGCTTACATGGTTCCAACTATCACAATCAAGTGGGTAGAGCTGTCCATAACCTTGTCAGGGCTATGGACGATATCATGATATCGATATCAAGCTCAAGGGCCAATAGGGCCGGGGATAGCTCACAAGGGAGGTCCCAATAGATTAATAGTATCAACCTACGTTGGCGCCTAGTTCTGGGGCATGGGGTGATCGCCCCTTAACCCACTCGGTGCTAGACTGTTCTTCCAAAAAAATGCAATGCTCTACATCATATACAATGAAGCTCAACATCATCTATTGACCAAGCTCAACATCGTCTATTGACGAAGCTCAAGATGAAATCATGCATAACTCAACATCGTATGAAACAAAGCTCAACATTGTCTGTTGAAAAAGCTCAATCATGCATGGACTTGACATCATATGAAAATGAAGCTCAACATTGCCCTTTGATAAAGATCTATCATGAAATCATGCATAGACTCGACGTCATATGAAAATGAAGCTCAACATTTCCCTTTTACAAAGCTCAATAATGAAATCATGCATAGAGTCAACATCATATGAAAATGAAGCTCAATATTGTCCTTTGACAAAGCTCAATGATAACATACATCTCAATTATGAATTCATGAATATGAGAAGCTTTATTTCAAAACATACCAAAAGCTCAAATATAAGTGGCTACTCCAAACCATGTGGTAAGCTTTACTTAGGAATATTTAACTCAAACATACCACAAGCTAATAATATGAAAATTTGAGAGAGTTTGTTCCAAACAATGTGGTAGACTTATTTCAGGAAAAATCATTATTTTAAACCAACATGTGGGCATTGCCCAATGTTTTATCATATTTGGATCTACTCAATTCATTTTGAAACCAATATCATAATCATGGGTAGCTTTGGAAACATGCATTTGCATCATCAAATCTCATCATCATCAAACATTCATCATAATTCTCTTCTTTCATGAACTTCTCATCCATGGGTATTTAATTTCATAATTTAGAAAATATAATTTAGATTGAAAACAATTTAAAATATGCCCAAGCTTACAATTCATCAATATAAATAAAATCTAATCATACCCATGTACAGAGATTGAAGAATTATGCAATTGGGTAAAAATTCCATACTAGATCATAGGTGATTTTCATGATATGATAGAAATTTTCCATGGGTGTGGAAGAAAACACCCACTCATAACCTTAAATACCTAGTTTGATGATTCTTTGACTATTCTTGAAGATCCAAGAGGAATTGAGAAGTCGGAGGTGATGAACCCTAGCTCCTTCTTGGGAGTAAATCTAATCTAAGCATGTTGAAGAGAGTAAAGATTTAGGCTAGGTTAATCCCTTTAATCTGACCTTAAGGAACCCCAAAATGTCGTCATTTAGGAGTTAGAAGCATAGGAATTTACCAAAATGCCCCAAAACTAACGAAATAAAACTTGTAACTAGCAGTTACCACGACCAAAAGTACGGGTCGCAGGTTGCTTGTACGACTCGTACTGAGAGTCGTACCATGTCTGTTGCAGCTTCACTAAATCACTCATAACTTCATACTCCGAACTCCGATTGATACAAGGTTGGATGCGTTGGAAAGAAGAATCAAAGGGATTCAATTTGAAATACTGAATCACCCAAAAACGTTTCTTTAACATGAGAGCTAGGATCGGTTGAAGTTGACCCTTTATACAAACCAATACGAAAAACTCAATCGGCAAGAAGGCTCTCAACTCAACTTCATGTTTGAGGTTCCTTAAGACCTTAATTTTCATCCAATGCAATTCTTACACTTTGGAAGTAATCTTAACACTTTGTTTCCATAAATTCATTGTGTTTGGGTCTATCCACATACCTAGAAGGGTTCTTAACTTAGCCGGAAAGTCTGAGGCATTATAATATATCAACTCACGACTGTACCAACGATTCACACCATCATATTATGACTCATATCATGAGTCGTACCACCAACCTATGGTTTCCTCCACTGACTAATGAGTCCATTCTTCCCCAACTCTTTGAATATTTCCACGACTCATACCATGATCCGTAACTCGATCCTACGAGTCGTACTATTGCCTGTACAATCATTCTCATGATAACGCCAAAGACTTGCTATGACTTCTGGCCATGGGTCATACGCTGTTATAGCCCGTAGGCTCAAAGATCGGATTCCAGAGTTGAAATAGGAAAATTGTGGAATTGATGTTGCAAGCACAGGATGAGTCGTGATATGACTCATGAGGATACCCCACTAGTCGTCAGGTGACTCGTGGGAAGGCTTGGAGTGATCAAGGGATTCCGCTCCCCAAGGGAAAAGTAACGACTCGTGGTCAGCCACCAAGAGTTGTCATGTCAATCGTGGGTTGGAGTGGGACTTTCTTCAGGAGGATGACTAGTGTATCTAACGGATGGGACCCCATGAGTCGTGGCTAGTCCAAACAACTCGTGAGGTGAGTCATGAGCAACAAGTTGAATTTTATTTAATGTTAAGGTAGTGTTCATGATGGAAGGTGACCACGAGTTGTGGTCTCGAGGAATGAGTTGTTATTTCATCCCTTACGAGCCCCAGTAGATCAATTGACCAATGTACTTGATGGGTGACTCGATGAGTCGTTGACCATCTTGACGAATCGTCAGGTCACCCGTTAGGGTCACCTGGCAGTTATTTTCTGTGAAATAGTAAGGGCTTTCTCATAATTTCTTAAGTTTCTAAGACCTATACTACGTCGTTTAAGGCTTGTTTATGTGGGTTTTAAGCAGGGTAAAACCTATTCTAAGCCATTACCCTCAGGCATGAAAGTTTGACGGTCTGAAGGGAAGATTCAAGGTGAAATCTCAAGGTTTCCAATTGAATTCACCATTTCCAGGTATGTAAGGCTATGAGTGGGTGTTTTCTTCCACACCCATGCCCAATCCCTATCAAAATGTGATAAATTATCTATGATCAATTATGGGTTTTACCCAATTGCATGATTCTTCAATCTCTACACATGGTATGATTAGATTATATTTATATTGATGGTTTATGAAGATTGGGGCGGATTCTAAATTGTTTTTTCCTTATAAACATTGTTTTCCAAAATTTTAATCTAAAACGCCCATAGGTAAAGAGTTCATAAAAGAGGTGATTTATGGTAAATGTGTGATAATGATGAAGTTGATGATGAAAAGCATTCTTCTAAAGCTACCCATGCTTATGATGTTGTTTTCAAAATAAGGATATGTAGATCCTAGAATGATAAAGCTTTGGGCAATGCCAAAATGATGATTTAAAGTGATGATTTCTTCCACATAACCTTACCACATTGTTCGAAGTGAAATTTCCCGATGTTTTTATTATGAATTCTAGTTTGTGGTGTGTTAAGTAAATATTTTTACATGTAGCTTACCACATGATTTGGAGTAGATGCTCCCACCTATGACTTAGCTTGTGGTGTGTTTTGAAATAAAGCTTCTCCTATGCATGAATTTATAATTGAGATTTATGGCATTATTGAGCTTTGTCGAACGACAATGTCGAGCTTCATTTTCATATGATGTCGAGTCTATGCATGATTTCATTAATGAGTTTTGACAATAGACAATGTTGAGCTTTGTTTCATACGATGTTGAGTCATGCATGATTTCTTGTTGAGCTTCGTTCTATACGATGTAGAGCATTGCATGTTTTTGGGAGAAGAGTCTAACACCGAGAGGGTTTCGGGTCGATTACCCTAAGCCCAAGAACTATGATCCAACGTAGGTTGATACTATTATATTATCAGGACCTCCCTTGTGAGCTATTCCTGGTTGTATTGGCCCTTCAGATTGATATCGATATCATAGTATCGTCCATCGCCCTGGAAAGGTAATGGACGGCTTTACCCACTTGAGTGATAGTTGGGACCACGTAAGAACTATCGTGGTATGTCAGTTATGTGACGAGTCTCCCACTGTCCATATCATTCAGATTTGCATATTCATTACTCAAGATGATTATTTATGCATGAATGTTCATAAAGCAAGGTTAGACTCATTATTCATCTTTTCATATAAATGTTATGTTTCAGCTTTGAGTCATTCGAGTCAGTCATGATGTTATAAAGATATGCATGGTCATGTTACGATAAGATTATAAATTCAGACAGAATGCATGTATGCCTTTCCTCTCACGTTGAAAGCTTATTATATATTATGAAATGTCTTAAATGATTTACTTTTCTTGAGCGGTTTCACTTACCTTGCATACTCGGTGCATTTCATGTACTGACCGCATATTTTCTATGATGCATCATTTCATGATACAGGATCGGGTTCTCAGGTTCAACCCCGTTCATAGTCGCTTATCAAAGTCAGTACCTGCTTGATTGGTGAGTCCTCATCTTTCGAGGACTAAACTTTTAGTTATCTTGGTTGTATTTTCAGTTTCAGTACTATTGAGCTAGTTGAGGTATTGTCCCATCAGCTCGTCCAGATTAGAGGCTTATCAAACTTAGACATGTATTCAGCTTCAGATGTTCATTTTTTTGTTATATAAAGTTTGACTTCCGCTGATTTTATAATTATGTTTTCTTCATGTTTATTGAATGAGTTAATTGAATGCTTATGCCATGTGTCGACTTGGGGTCTCTCGGGGTCCCTTGTCCCATGTCTATGATCCAGTCCTCCGTTCGGGTCGTGACAAACTTGGTATCAGAGCCATAGGTTGATGTGTCCTAGGGAGTCTGAAAGCCGCGTTAGGTAGAGTCTTTTTATGGGTGTAAAGCGCGTCACACTTATGACGAAGAGGCTACTATAAATCTTAGGAAATGCTCCTTTTTTTTATGATCTATGTCGTGCGATGAAAAGCCTTTCTATTCTCCTAATTCGTGCTATCCGCGATTGCAGAATCTTAGCTCCTCGAAGGATGAATGGAAGGAGGAATGGAGGTGGTGAGGGCTACGAGGATGGAAATGTTTATGAGCATCAGCCAACCCCATCAGTTCAGGAGCCTCAGGCACCTAAGCCAGTTCCTCATGCTGAATTCTGAGCTACCATTCAGATGCTTGCGCAGGCCTTGACCGCTCAGGCCAATCAGTAGGCCATTGCGCACGTTCCTCAAAATGGTAATGCAACAGAAGCCAGAGTCCGAGACTTCTTGAGGATGAACCCGCCGGAGTTTCTGGGGTCCAAGGTAGATGAGGACCCACATGATTTCATTGATGAGATTGTCAATATCACCCTGGTTTTGGGAGTGAGCAGTGTTTAGTGTGCAGAGTTAGCCTCCTACCAATTGAAAGGGGTTGCACATATTTGGTTTTGTTAGTGGAAGGACATCAGGGTCGCTGGAGCTGGTCCAGTCACATGGTGGGAGTTTCAGGTTGCATTCCTCAATCGGTTCTTCCCTGATGAGATGAGGGAGCTAAAAGCAGCTGAAATTGTGAATTTGAAATAAGGAAGGATGAACGTTCAGTAGTACGCCCTTGAGTTCACCCGCCTATCTAAGTATGCCCCAGAGTTAGTGGCCGACCAGCGAGCGCGGGTGAGCAGATTTATGCATGGTATAGCAGGTTATTAACACAAGGACTACAGCACGGCTATGCTCCATCAGGACATGGACTTCCCTCAAATAGTGTTGTAAGCTCAACAGATGGAGGCGGCACATTTGAGGGATAGGGAGGCCAAGAGGACCAGGAGCGAGGACCACAGGTTCTGTCAGTAGAGGTCTAGTAGTGGGCATCGATAGCATACCCACTAGAAATCATCAGCCCCAGCATCTTTAGCACTAAGTGTGCCATCTAGGCCCAGACATAATCAGAGAGGGCGAGCGTCAGGCTCGAAGGGTCAGAGTAGTAGGCCCACAGGCTTTAGCACTCAAGCTTGTCGTAGGTGTGGCTGAGGGCACATGTTACACCCCGTAAAACTTATAACACATAGATGGCCTATTCGCGTGTTGGTTAAGAGTATTTGAAAGCCATACATGCTAGAAAAAGGCCCGGGAAAAGACCGGACGAGAAATCTGTCGAACCATCGCGGANGGAGCCTCCGCGTTGGCTCCGTGACACGTTGTCCTTGTCCAGGCTCAAGTATATAAAGCCTCCACTTCGGGTTATTTCATTAACATATCATAATTTCCAGAAAAGTCGCGAGAGAAGCGGAGAGGAACTAGATTTCCTTTATAATTATCATTTGATTACGCCGTCAAACGCGGTCCAAATTCAAATTAACCTCAGATAAAGAGGTATTTAGCAGCAGGGAGCATTCCTACGGATTTAGTTTCGCGAGATTTGGCCGGCAAATCGTCGTGCTACCGAGCTAAGGTAAGTGGAATTGCTCCAAATTAGTGTCAATGTGCTCCTTGCCTTAAAGTGAGTATTTCTTCCTTCTAGACTTTCGAGAAATAGCAAGTTTTTGACCGTCTTTCGATAAGCCAAAGTTTGGGCTATAAATAAATCGAAAGTGACGTTTTCTTTCAGAATATTGGTGTGTTTATTTCTAATTGACATATATGTAAATGCAGTTGGGAGAAATAACTGGAGTACTGACCGAGCTTCGTCCGTTAGTCGGATAACCCGAAGTAAAGGTATGTAAAGCCAGTTTCCTCAGCAAGTTAGTAAGTTTAGCCTATTATAATATAGTAAACTCCATAATAGAATTTCCGGAGTTGAATATTGAGTCTTATGCAGTTCAGTAAACCTATTTTACGTTGTTATATCGTATTCAGTCTAAAAGTTAGTAAAGCGGCGCCAAATGGAGAGTTATCATTTCAGACTCAGTATAGCCCAGTATGTGTTTAGCAAGCATGTTTTAGAATAATATGACATATAT
>JACEIK010006549.1:17264-61302 GCA_018107945.1 Datura stramonium
CATCACAAATTAATCACAAATTTGATATGGAATGGGCATGGGTGTGGAAGAAAGCACCCACTCATAGCCTTGCATACCCGGGGTTGAAGAATCTTATCTCTTCCTATTTACCCAGTTGAGATTTCCTTGAAATCCTTGAACTTCTCCTCACTTTCTCCCCTTCAAGCTCTCTCCCTTGCATGCATGAAGAAAATGGCCTAGATGGGTTTATCTCAGCTTAAAACCCTCTATTACGAGCTCAAAATGATGTAGTATAGGCCTTTAGAACTTAGGAATTACGAAAAGCCCTTACTGAAATTGCTGAAAATAACTGTCAAGGGGTCCTAACGGACGACCTAACGACTCGTTACTAGGACTCACAATCCGTTTGATCATCCGTAAAGTACATTGACTCATCATTCAAGAAATTTCCACTAGCTTGGTAATGGCTAACCTAATGGGTCGTTAGGACTGACGACGACTCGTCGGGTGCCACCCGTCAGGTACACTGGATGGGTGGTGACTGACCACGAGTCATTACATCCCCCGTGAGGACCTCAAGTCCTCCAATATCTCAGGCCTTCCCCAAGAGTCACTTAATGGCTCGTTTGGCCTCTTCACGAGTCATTGGGTGACTCATTCCGCAATTGTTGCAACATTTTTCCAGTTTTCTCCTGATTCACTTTTGAGTCCGATTCTTGAATTCCTGAGGTAAACAATATCTCCTCCTTGGGAACATTCGTCCTCGAATGTTAAAAACCAGCAGAAAACTTAGAAACAACAACCACCATATATATATATAGATGTTAATCATTGATTTTCAAATCGAAAACCGACGGAAGGACTACCCCCAAAGAGAACCGCATAGCTAGTCAGAGTTCAGACATCACATACACATTTCATATCATAAAAAAAACTTATTCGCATGAACAGAACATGAAAAACTGAATAGAGGTTTAGGGAAAAAATTTGATACCTCAAACTAAAGCTGAGCCGGTAGGGAACAAATGGGGGTATTTAGCCATCATATCCATTTCGGCCTCCCACGTAGCTCCTTCTTCATGCGATTCCTCCATAAAACCTTAACTGAAGCTACCTCTTTGTTCCTTAGCCTCCAAACTTGTCGATCCAAAATTTCAACCGGAATTTCTTCATAACTGAGATTTTCTTTCACGCCAACGCTGTATATCGGAACCACCAGGGCTGGATCACCCAAGCACTTTTTCAAAAGCGATACATGGAACACGGGGTGAACTAAAGCCAAGGCAAGTCCAACTCATACGCCATCTTATCAACCCTTCTCACAACCCGGTACAGACTAACATAGCGGTGACTGAGTTTACCTTTCTTTCTGAACCGCATGACTCCCTTCATAGGAGATACCTTTAGAAACATCCATTCGTCAACATCAAACTCCAATTCCCTTTTTCTCACATCAGCGTATGATTTCTGACGACTCAGAGCGGATTTCAGCCGGCCCCTTATCAACTGAACCTTCACCATCACCTCATGCACCGAATCTGAACCTATCACGGCTTCCTCACCAACCTCGAACCATCCGATGGGAGATCTACACCTTTACCCGTAGAGAGCCTCAAACGGGGCCTTCTGGATACTAGAGTGGTAATTATTATTATAAGAAAACTCAATCAAGGGCAAATGATCATCCCAACTACCTTTGAAATCCATCACACATGCCCTCAACATATCCTCAAGAGTTTGAATGGTTCGTTCTTCTTGGTCGTATGTCTGAGGGTGAAAAGATGTGCTTAGCTTAACCTGAGTCCCGAGTCCTTTTTGAAATGAACGCCAGAATTGAGAAGTGAACTGAGTACCTCGATCTGAAATAATAGAAAAGGGCACGCCATGAAGTCGAACCAACTCTTGGATATACAACTTAGCATAATCGTCTGCTGAATCCATAGTCTTGATCAGTAGGAAGTGTGCAGCCTTGGTCAACCTGTACACCACAACCCAAATGGAGTCGTATTGCCGGCGAGTACGAGGTAGACCTGTAATGAAGTCCATATTGATTTCTTCCCACTTCCATGTGGGAGGAAATATCCTGAAGTATACCTCCAGGTCTTTGATGATCGGCTTTTACTTGCTGACAGTTGAGACATTTTTCTACGAATTCCGCAATATCCCTTTTCATACCATCCCACCAATAGATTTCTAGAAAATCCCGATACATTTTCATGGATCCTGGATAAATAGAATATCTGGTACCATGTGCCTCATGCAATATCCAAACTCTCAAATTATCAACGTCCGGAACACATAGTCAACCCTGGTATCGTAGCACACCATCTCCCCCTTGGGATTAAACCTCCACTTTTTGATTCCGCACCGCCTCCTTCAGCTTCCTCAATATTGGATCCTCATCTTGCCTGGATTTAACATCAGCTACCAAGGACAATTCCGACCTGTTATGCACAACAACATCGCCATCGGTCGAATCGATCAGTATAACTCCCAGACTTGCAAGCCGGTGAACATCCTTCACCAACTCCTTCCTTCCCCCATCCACATGGGACATACTCTCCATTGAGATTCTACTAAGCGCATCCGCAACCACATTAGCTTTGCCTGGGTGGTAAAGGACACTCATGTCATAATCCTTAAGTAACTCCAACCACCTCCTTTGCCGTAGATTTAGATCCTTCTGTGTGAACACATATTGCAAGCTCTTGTGGTCCGTAAATACATCCACGTGGACCCCATACAAGTAATGCCTCCATATCTTCAATGCAAACACCACCGCGACCAATTCAAGATCATGGGTCGGGTAATTCTTTTCATGCACCTTCAGCTGTCGAGAGGAATAAGCTATCACTCTCCCCTGCTGCATCAATACACATCCAAGTACAACTGTGGAAGCATCACAATACACCACGAAACTATCATTACCCTCAGGTAAGGTCAATACTGGTGCTGAGGTAAGTCGAGCCTTCATCTCTTTGAAACTTTTCTCACAAGCCTACGACCACTGGAACTTTACCTTCTTCTGATTCAACTTAGTCAAAGGCGCTGCAATGGTTGAGAAACCCTCAACAAACCTCTGGTAGTAACCAGCTAAGCCCAAGAAACTCCGAATATCTGAAGGATTCACTAGTCTGGGCCAATTCTTCACCGCCTCGATTTTCTGCGAGTCTACTTTTATGCCTTCGCTAGACACCACATGGCCCAAGAATGCCATGGAGTCCAACCAAAACTCACACCTGCCGAACTTTGTGTACAATTGGCGGTCCGTTAGGGTCTAAAGCACTACTCTCAAGTGAGCGGCATGCTCCTCCTCGCTCCGAGAGTACACCATGATGTCATCAATGAACACGATCACGAACATATCCAAATATGGCTTGAATACCCTGTCCATTAGGTCCATAAAAGCTGCAGGAGCATTCATTAGTCCAAAAGACATAACTACAAACTCGTAATGACCATACTATGTTCTGAATGCCGTCTTCGGGATATCACTCTGCCAAACTCTGAGCTGATCATACCCAGATCTTAGATCTATCTTCGAGAAACACTTTGCACCCTAAAGATGACTGAACAAATCGTCTATCCTAGGTAAGGGATACCTATTCTTGAGAGTGACTTTGTTCAACTATCAATAATCAATGCACATATAAAGGAAACCATCTTTCTTCCGAACAAATAATACTGGTGCGCCCCATGGAGACTGGATTGGTATAATGAAACCCTTATCTAGAAAATCCTTTAACTGATCCTTCAACTCCTTTTGCTCGGCTGGAGCCATCCTGTAGGGTGGAATAGATATAGGCTGCGTATTGGGAAGGAGGTCAATACCGAAATCAATCTCCCGCTCGAGAGGAATACTTGGAAAATCATCAAGAAAGGCCTCTGGATACTCATGTACTACTGGAACTGACTGGATAGTCGGGGTTTCGGACTCCATGTCCTTAACCCTAACTAGGTGATACATGCAAACCTTAGAAATCATCTTCCTAGCCTTGAGGTAGGAAACGAAGCGACCTACAGGCACAGCTGAACTACCCTTCCATTCTAAGACTGGCTCACCTCGGAATTTGAACTCTACTGACCGGGTCCTGCAATTACTGGAAGCATAACAAGCATACAACCAATCCATGCTGTGAATGGCACTGTAAACGGTCATGGCTAACTTTATTAGATTTTCTTAGATGACCTTATGGAGAACAAGGATCGGGAAATCTCTATACACTCATATAGCTATAACTGAGTCACCTACTGGAGTAGGAACTGAGAAGGATTATGAAAAGACATCGGGACTGACCCCGAATCTACTGGATACATAGGTGTCACAAAGGACAAGGTGGCCCCTAGATCTAACAATGCATAAACATCAACATGGAAGACCCGTAACATACTAGTAACCACGTACGGGGAGACCTCTTGCTACTGATGGGATGCTAGGGCATAGAATCTATTCTGGCGCTGACTGTTAGCTGCAATGGTAGATTCCCCTTGATGTGCTGAGCGAGGGGGTGGGGCTGCTGAACTAGAAGCTAGGTCACGGCCCTCAACTTGATCCTGTCTCACCACTGGACAATCTCTAAGCATGTGTCTGGGTTGCCTGTACCCGAAACAAGCAGTCGAACCTGCCAAGCACTGGCTTGCATGCCCTCGGCCACATCTACAATAGGATGGAACACCTGAATCTGTGGGCCTGCTGCTCTAAACCCTCGAGCCTGATGCTCGTCATCTCTGATCATGCCTAGGCCGAGATGGCACACTCAAGGCTGAACAAGATAGGGTGGATGATCTCTTGTGGATCTGCTGATGGTGCCCACCACTGGACCCCTGCTGGGAGAATCTGTGGCCCTCAATCTTGACCCTCTTGGACTCTCTCTCTCTCAAATATGCCGCCTCCATCTGCTGGGCGTACAACACCATCCGAGGGAAATCCATATCCTGATAGAGCATATCAATCCTGTATTCCTTATCCAAGTAACCTGCTATCCCATGCACGAACCTGCTCACTCGCGCCCTCTGGTCAGCCACTAACTCAGGAGCGTACTTCGATCGGTGAGTGAACTCAAGGGAATACTTTAGTACTGTCATCCTCCCTTGCTTCAGATTTACGAACTCAGCTACCTTTAGCTCCCTCATCTCCCGAGGGAAGAAACGATCAAGGAATGCAACCTGAAACTCCTCCCAAATGACCGGACCTGCTCCGGCGACCCTTCTATCCTTCCATTGACAGAACTAGATATGCGCAACCCCCTTCAACTGGTAGGAGGACAACTCTGCACTCAACATTTCTCACCCCCATAACCTGGGTGATCTTGACGATCTCATCAATGAAGTCATGTGGGTCCTCACCTACCTTGGACCCCAAGTACTCCGGTGGGTTCATCCTCAAGAAGTCCCTAACAGTAGCTGCCACTGCATTACCATTCTGCGGAACATACACAACAACCTACTGATTGACCTGAGTGGTCAAGTCCTGCGCAAGCATCTGGATAGCGGCCCGAAACTCACATGAGCGGCTAGCTCCGATGCTTGAGTCTCCTGAACTGGTGGGAATTGCTGATGCCCACAACCTATGCCATCCTCATGGCCTTCACCGTCTCCATTTCTCCTTTCATTCATCCTTCGAGGAGCCATGACTCTGCAATCGCGAATAGCAAAAATTAGAGGGATAGAAAGACTCTTCATCGCATGACCTAGATCATGAAAGATGGGAACATTTCCTAAAATGTTTCGTAGCCTCTTCTTCATAAGTGCGCCCGCTTCACACCCATGAAAAAGACTCTACTTAACGCGACTTTCAGACTCCCTAGGACACTTCAAACCTATTGCTCTGATACCAAGTTTTTCATAACCCGAGAGGGGACCCGGATTGTAGACATAGAACAAGGGACACCTAGAGACCCCAAGTAAACCCATGACATAAGCATTCACTATCTCATTCAATAAACATGAAGGAAACATAAAATATAACTCAATGGAAGTCTAACTTAGCATAACAATAGAATAAACATCTGAGCTGAATACATGTCTAAGTCTGAAAAACCTCTAATCTGGACGAGATGATGGGACAACACCCCCAACTAGCTCGGAAATACTGAAACTGAATGTACACTCAAAATAAGTAAAATTCTAGTCCTCGAAGGATGAGGACTCACCAAGCAACAAATTCTAACTATGATAGACGGCTACAGACGGGGTTGAACCTGAGAACCCGATCCTACATCATGAAACGATGCAGCATAGAAGGTATGCGGTCAGTACGTGGAATGTACCGAATATGAAAGGTAAGTAAAACCACTTTAATTATAAAATCAGCTAAATCCAGTCATACATATATATAATAAACTTTTAGAGTAAGTAGAAGAACACATGCATAAATTCTGAAATCGAACTTTATCATAACGTGCTCATCCATGGCTTTAGAATATCATGGCTGACTCGAATAACTCTAAGCTAGATCATAACATTTATATCAAAAACTGAACAATGAGTCAAACCTTTCTTTCCCAACATGCATGCATAAGATAATCATCATGAGTAATGGATATGCAAATTCAAATGATATAGACAATGGGAGACTCGTCACTTAACCGACATACCACGATAGAGTTTACGTGGTCCCGACTATTACACTCAAGTGGGCAGAGCCGTCCAAAACCTTGCCAAGGCTAAGGGTCACTACCATGATATCGATATCAAGCTGAAAGGGCCAATCGGGCCGGGGATATCTCTGAGGTCCCAACAATTTAATAGAATAAACCTATGTTGGCGCGTAGTTTTTGGGGCGTGAGGTTATCGAACCTAGCCTGCTCGGTGCTAGCACTCTTCTCCCAAAACATGCAATGCTCTACATCGTATAAATGCAAAGCTCAACATCGTCTAATGACAGCTCAACACGAAATCATTCATAAACTCGACATCGTATGAAACGAAGCTCAACATTATTTATTGAAAAAGCTCACTATGAAATCATGCATGCATTTGGAGCATCATATAAATATGAAGCTCAACAATGTCATCTCGACAAAGCTTAGAATAGAATCGTACTAGGGCTCAACATCATTTGAAATGAGACTTAGTGACTTAACATACATATAAATTATGAATTCGTGCATATGAGAAGCTTAATTATGACACATACCACAATCTCAAGAATAATTGAGGCTTTACTCCCAAAATCATGTGGTAAATCTACTTTAGAAATCTCACTTCATCATCATCAACATAAGGGCCTTGCTTTACCTTATCATACTTGAACTCATACAATTTATTTGAAAATATTATAATAATTAGAAGATTTCACTCCAGAAACAAGCAATAAGAGTCAATTCACGAAAATCATCATTTATATCAACATTGGGCACTACCCAAAGCTTCATCATACATGGAGTCAATTTAACCTTCTTTTAAAAACATCATCAATATCATAGGTAGAGTGAAAACATGTTTTCATCATCTATTCCATCATTCACATTCATTAGGAACTTCCCACACATGGGCGTTTTAGATTCAATTATATAGAAAATAATTTTTTAAAAGAAATCAAGTTAGAATCCGCCCAAGCTCAATAAATCATCAATATCAACTCAATTAATCATACCCATGAGTAGAAGTTTAAGAATCATGCAATTGAATGAAAACCCATACTTGATCATCACAAATTTGATAGGGAATGGGCATGGGTGTGGAAGAAAGTACCCACTCATGGCCTTACATACACGGGATTGAAGAATCTTATCTCTTCCTAATTACCCATCTGAGATTTCCCTTGAAATCCTTGAATTTCTCACTACTTTCTCCCGTTCAAGCTCTCACCCTTGCATGCATGAAGAAAATGTCCTAGATGGGTTTATCTCGCTTAAAACCCCTCTGTACGAGCTCAAGCGACATAGTATAGGCCCTTAGAACTTAGGAATTACAAAAAGCCCTTACTGAAATCGCTGAAAATAACTGTCAGGGTCTAACGGACGACCTGATGATGACTCGTTACTAGGGCTCACGATCCGTTTGATCACCCGTGGGGAAATTTTCTTGCCTCATCATTGAGATTTCCACTGGCAGTAACGGCTAACCTAACGGGTTGTTTGGACCGATGATGACTCGTCCGGTGCCACCCGTCAGGTACATTGGATAAACGCGCTAACTTTCCCTGGGACCAATCAACGACTGAATTGATGACTGCGTGGTGACTAACCCGCAGTCGTTATCTCCGTGGACCTTGAGTCCTCTAACATCTCAGGCCTTCCCCATGAGTCAGTTAACGACTCGTTTGACCTCTTCACGAGTCGTTGGGTGAATCGTTCTTCAACTGTTGCAACATTTTCCCACTTTTTTCCTGATTCACTTTGGGTCGATTCTTGAATTCGGTATAGCATAATCTCAACTTTCATGAATTTCCATGGGTGGGAAATATAATTTGTAAAAACTTGAAAACATAATTTATGAATTGAAAACATTTTAAATATAACCATGAATTATAATTCAACATTAAAAATATGTATAGATCATACCCATGATTGATACTTAGAGAATCACATATTGGGTTAAAATTCCATAGATTCATCAACTAGAATTTTCAAGAATTGAAGAGGGATTGGGCATGAGTGTGGATGAATACACCCATTCATAACCCTACATACCTGGAGATATTTGATTTCACAAACCCTCTTCAAAACCCAATTGAATTTGGGGAGGAACTTGAATAAATCTAACTTGATCACCCTTAGAAACCACTAAGTTTGCATGCATGTAAGGGAATGGGTTTAGAATGATCTTAACCCTCTCAAAACACCCTTTTATGAGTATAAAATGACGTAGTATAGGTCTTAGGAACCTAGAAATTATGAAAAACTCCTTAATAAATTCGCAGGAAAATACTCACAGCTAGTCCCAGCAGGGATTGAATGAATCATGGTGGGGAGACAACTGGAAGTCGTCTACCTGTCGTGGACATCATGGAATTCACACCTCACGAGGGGGTCACGACGAGGACACCACGACATGTGATGTACCCAACGACTTTTGGTGACTAAGTTGTGGCCTACACTATCCAAACTCTTCACCTTCAAGCCCACCACTCACCACGAGAGACTTAAAGACTCATGGTCTGACCATGATTCGTAGCCTCTCCCGTGGTCAACTCTTTGTCCCAAAATTCTAACCAAGTCACACCCTCCTCCCCACGAGTCACTTAATGATTCGTGGTCTACATCATGGATCACTGAATGAATCATCCTGTGACCTGGTGCGAGAAAATGCAATATCTTCTGTTTCAACCCTCGGGTCTCATCTTAGGGATTTCAGGGTATTACTAAATGAAACAAAAATATCCACACAAATCATTCTTTTGCAATCAACAAGTACGTAGCTAACCATCAAAAATCTTAAATAGGGTAAATTTTTTAAAACTTCAAAACTTGTGCAATTTATTAGTTATTATGTCCTAAGCTACTTTCTAATAAAACAAGAACACAAAAATTAAATAAAATCCTCAACATACCAGTTATACTAGATAGCATGCATGAGGAAAAATAAACACGACAATTAAAACCCTCAGCAAATCCCAAGCTACAAGTACACCCCTCCCTTTTAAGCATGCTTCATCTAGAAGCATAGAATATAAAAGCAAAAGGTGTGGCCCACTAAGAGAGTTGTTGTCTCCACTGTAGTCATGGTGTTGGCAGTGGTTGGTGCACTAAATGGTGTATCAATAGGGAGAATGGTTACCCCCTCAGCAGTAACGGTCGCCTCTACAATCTACGGAATCAGGGGGTTGAATGCTTGGCTTACCCGAAGGGTCCCTTTCCACCCATAAGCTCGGCATGGGCAGTGGTGGAGCTACGCTCTCACTTGCTCTCTCAAGAATCTCCGACCTATTCTGGTTGTGAGTTCGCTGGCTCTCCAATCTTGCCCACATGCACTTTTTCTTCTCTCTTCCTCTTCTTTTTTAGGGTCTCGTCTCTAACATTCTCAAAGACCCTATTTTTCATTTCTCCTTCTCGGCTCTTGTAGACTCCCAATATGCCACCAAATCAAGTTCCTCGTCTATGCCAATGTCGAGGTGAGGAAGAGTGGGGGCTAATAGAATTGCTGGCTTCCGTGATCATAGCTAGGACGCTTGGTTTTAAAGAGCCTCCAACTCCTCATGGAGTTGCTATTGTCAGTCTGCTCGGCCATTCAATCATTGGAAGCGACTCTCGAGCAATTTATCCTGGCATGTAGGACTTATTTTTAGCTACCTCAACCTCAACCTTTACCCAAGTTGACGTTATCCATCATAGATTGTACCTTCTTCTCAACTACGGTCAGCCTCTTGGCAATCTTCTGGAGAAATTCCTAAGGAGACTGCTTATGCCTCCCGACTGAGTCTAGCTTGGAAGACCCATAGGTGGTGCAACGAGAGGTTTGGGGTTTGCCTCGCCCAATGGCCCGGCATACGTAGCTAGTGATGTCTTATCCTGCTCCTTTGTAAGGTGCGGGAATGCACCTACTTGGCCCTAATATTTCATGATACCAGGACTGCGGTAGAAAATAAGCTGCTCGGCTTACCGAGTTTATTTCATCCCAAATTAAGCCAATATCTACTATTTACCAACTGCTCCTCACCATGACACACATTGATACCTACCTCTGTGAACAACTTTAATATGAAACTCGAAAATGGTAAGTAGTGCTCAATCCACGCTCGATCCCAGATCTCTTTAAGTATGACCCTCGAGATGTTGATGGGATATCTGGACATGATACATGACACAAACCTTGCTCTGTCTGCGCTGAGGGTATTTTCATTCATGGATTAGTCCAACCGGTGGCTAACTAACATCCAACAGGCCTTTTCTATGAAGTTTATGAATTCTTTGTGACCTGCTTGTCACTAGTGACCCATTCTGCTTCCTCTTGGTCCTCAGTATAACCCCAGACAACTACTAAATTTGCCTCTGCCTCTCATCAATGCCTAATTGTTTGATCTTTTTCATGGCATCCACCCGATAGTCATACTTCGGTATAGTGTGTGATGGTATAAATTGGGACCCATATAACACCCGAGCAGTAGTGCACTCACATATATCAACATTGCATCCTCGCTACCATGACGCTCTCTTTCTTGGGCTGATATTTCAATTTTTTCCTTCCTTTGATTTCTTAACTCCATGGTTGACAAATACTTGGCATAGAACTCCTGGAAGATCTCTAAAGTGTATCGATCCGAGTTCCTGTGTCAGTCGAACCTATAAAAGTTGAATATCCACTTCATCTCCTTCACCTTGTTCAGTATATTGGTGAGGATCCACAACTCTTCTGGAATACTTCGGCTAGGTTTGATCATGGTAATGAGAGCAATACCCTATTCATAGATCTCCTAGGCTCCTAGTACTCTCTCCACCAAATGAGTGCGGTTTCTCCCTAGGAAAGAGTTTGCTCCTGCTTGGCATTTGCCTCTTCCACAGACCGGACTCACTATCTCCATCACCAGATTGGGACTCTCGGACCCCTCATCATCATTAGAGCCACTTCTAGACTTTAGAAACACCTCAGCTCCCTCCTCAAACTTGGGAGCACCAATAGATGTGCGGTGGCTTCCTCGGCTTGGGCTTTTAGCTTTCACCCTAGTGGTTTGGAGTGCTTGTCGGTGTTAGATAATGTCGACCTTGTATACCTCTACTAAACCACTAGGTGTGTTTCCGCTTGTTTTGGATTCAGAGGTTTCATATATCGACGACCTCTAAGCTTGATTGCTTTGGATTCTTTTTCTTTTTTGAGTCATTGTACAGCATGAAGGGGAAAAGGGTTAGAATTCCAAACACGAAACAAAAGTAAGAAAAAAAATTCCTCTGTAATTTTCATGGGTCTAGTACAGATTGTTGATGAAGGGCGTATTCATGCTCTTCATAGACATATTTTCCCATACATTACTATGTTTTGAGAACTAAATTTATGTGTGTTTGCATGTGTTTATGTTATATATTCATGAAATTAGCTAACACATGTGATTAGATGTTTTCAGGGATAAAAGTAATGGATTTGTAAGTGTTTGACATGTTTGGAATACATGTAAAAGAGTTGGAATGAACAATGCAAAGATCAAATCTAGAAGTGACCAACTGCACCAGGATGGCACAATCCGGCGTGAGGCGATGCAAACTGGCGCTATAGTTAAAATGCGACCCACATGGTAGATTTGGTACTGAGCCAGGCGTGAGCACCCATCTTCTCCGCACAATGGCAGGCCCGCAATGGACCTTACCCAACACGTTGGAATGCACAACACTATCTTCCCCTCGTGACAAGGTGTGCGATGTGACAACGCAGCTGCCCGACGGTGGCTAGAGGCGCAGCGCGCAAGGCTCCCAAAACGGACCCAAGTGGATTTCCAACTTCAACTAGGAAAAGGAACATAAAGTCCAAGTCAAATTCAAGAAGGAACAAGGAAAATATGTCTACTACTATAGATACCCTTTTATTTTCATGTAATAGAGGGAGTTTTTAGTGAGATGCTTTTGAGTCTTGAGGTTTTTAAGAGATGTGAGTTTCTCAAGTTTACAATAGGATTTTAGTAGAGAGGCATACTTTGAAGTCCGATTGTAGCGTTGTTCTTCCGAATTTTTCATTAATCAAGTGAGTTCTTCCTATCATCGTTATAAGTATTAATTTTTGGTTTTATTTATTAATTATATTAATTTACTTATAAACATGATAATTTCAAGCCACCACTAACTGAGTTTGTGGGAACCATGACAAATTAACAGCATAGGTAAAATATAGTGATTCTTGAACGGAGTTTATGCATGTATTGTTTCTTCCTTCGTTTTAATTGATTTTTAATGGTTGCAAACGTTTAGAACTTGCCTTATTCTTACTTACCGGACCAAGGAGGTAGTGAATGGGACAAAACGATTAACAACGAGAGATTTGAGGCTATCAACCCTCATATAATAGCTTGACCTTGTCAAGGAATAGCTAATCTGATATCAAGGGGTAAGGAGGTTAATAAAGTATACACCTGTAGACGGACCAAGTTGCGTGGTGATAATCATTTAAATAGGGGACCAATCATTTAGGTGAAATTAACTTACCGATATTGCATGCTAAGCACCGAATATTTCACTAGTATAGCCTTGTGGTTAAAAATCATGGGGAACACTTACCTTAGTTAGTTGCATTAATTTGGATACAATCAACTTCTCGAAATAATTATTGTACTTTTCAAATCCCCCTCTTAGTAAATAATTAACTAAAAAGCTTCAGCACTAGCATTCTTCTACGTCCTTCCATATTCCCTGGTAAGGATGGAAGCAACCTCTAGTTGGGTTCTTTATTGACAATTTTTGCTTCATATTTCGTAAGGAGGTGTGGTTTGAGCATTATCAAAAAGTGGCGTCATTGCCAGGGAATACGGTTTAGGATTAGATTAATTTCTTATGTTTAACTTTTAGTATTTATTTCCTATTTTTTTGTTTCTTTTATTTTCCTAGCGTGTCGCCGGGGTAGGCGTGGTAAAACAAGCGGCCAAGATGCTTGACCGTTCTCAATGAGGCATATCTTGATGAAGTCTGAGTAATCAAGATACCTGTGTTCTGTTGCGACGTTAAATCGAGAACTACTTGGAGAGCAACCCAAGATAAATTTTTCATTTTGATGTGTTTGTTTGAGTGTCGCGGTGATAGGTCATGATTCTCAACAACATTGAGCTTCAAATGGTAAAACGGGGAGCCATAGTTAGAACAGTGCATTAGCATCCCTCAGGCCAAACAACGCACAAGTCCTGGCGCGAGGCACAGGCACAAGCGCCAGACAACCTGGCGTACGGCCGCACAGGCTGGCCTGCGACGGCGAGGCGCGACGCGCAATAACTCCAGCGCATCTGGCGCACGCGTGCACTAAAGTTGTCACTTCCGGTAGTGCCTCACACAACAGATCTGGCGCATTCAGGTGCGTGATGTGTGGAGCAGGCCTATAGGCAAAAATTTTAAGGAAAAAATTCAAATTTCTAGCAATAAGGGGCATTTTAAAGGCCTAAACCTAAAAATTTCTGCTCAATTTCAAAGGGATCCACGTCGCACCTCTAAAATTTCCCAATGAAACTCTCTCAAAACTTCATCTTTTTTCATCAAAATCCTCAATTTTTTCACTCAAATCACAAGTATATCATTTTTCTTATGCGAGCCCCACAAATGGAACCAAAAAGTAAGAAAAGGGAAAGAGGTATGGCTTCTTCAAGTCATGGAGTCAAAGTGAGCCAAGGAGAACTAGTGAAGAGGATCATGAAGATGTGAATATGGCACCACCACCATTGAGGCGATATGGTCTTCGTTGGGTCACAGAGAAAGAAGGTAAAACATAGTTCAAGAAACATAAGGAATCTAAATACTCTCATGATATGCTCATTGAAGAAATTGCTTGTCACTAGTTTTCCCTCACATGGTTGATAGAATACTCACCCTTGGTCTTGGTTTTATGTTTAACACACCGGAGTGATTGTAACTTGAATATGGTTAGAAAATTTATTACCAAATTGGATTAGAAAATAAGGGGTAAAATTATTGGTTGCACCTAATTCTTTGAATAGACTACTTGGGACACCCTAATGTTGATCCACAACTCTTTGTCGACTTAGTGAAGAAACCTCCTTATAGGAATATTAGGCATACTATGTGTGGCCCTAACTCATTGCACGATGGACGCCACCAAAAAATTTGGGTATCATGTTTCGCTCCCATATGCTCACTTAAGTAGAGAGGCACAAGTTTGGTTAAAAATAGTATATGCTTGTTTGGTGCCGGAAAACACATGTAACCCATGTGACTAGAAAAGTATGTCTTGTATATGGCTGATGGCAGGGATGCCAGTGTGTGGGGGTTCTCATTAATAATGTGTTGAAAAGAGCAGGGGTTAAAAAAGGGTAAAGCTTCGGATTTGGGGGTCTCGACCCGATTTCTTGAGGGGGCACGACATTTGAGGAGGAAGGAAGAAGACTATAAACCTTCTTATAATCCACGGGGGGTTGATGTAGAAAAAAACAAGGAACCTGGTATAAAGGTCCGGTCCTCACTGTCAATGAGCGCAATGCAGGAATTGACAACATGTTGAGCCACTTATATGGTATGCAAATGCTCCGGCTAAGGATGAATGGTGTGATGGAGGAGCAGCTTCACAACAACTTAACATAGACTACCTTCTGAGCGAGCACTCACTGATCGCTGCAGAGTTGGGCACGGATACGAGGAGCCTCTTGATCATGATGTTTCTACTAAGGGCGAGATGGAAAGAGTAGACTCGGACATAGGAATCAAATGATGATGGTGAGGAAGATTCTGAAATGGAAGCTACACACCAACCCCATAGACGACAAAGAGTAGAGGCCCATGGAGTTCTTCTTTCACTCTATTACTTTATGCTTATGTGTTTTATATTGGGGGCAGTGCTTAACCAATTAAGTATGGGGTGGGATAAGTGAACTTCATATTACCCATGCATTCTTAATTGCTAAATTTGTACATTGTAGGCCTAGTTATTTTTTTGGAATTTATGACTTATCTTGCATTCTTGTTTTTTTGTATTATTTTTAGTTTTATATTATTTTGGATTCCTCCGATTTTTGTTTTCGGTACTTTTCCGGTGGATAGTCCCTTAGAGCCGATTAGGAAGTCTAGATTTTTTAATTTTTTTTAATTTTTAGCCATTGAGTCATGACTTTTTCCGATGATGGATGGATGACAACTGTCTTAAGGGTAAATTAGTCATTAGGAAGAACAAGAACTTTGATCCTATGAATGCTAGGTGCTTCACTTTAGATATCATTGACTTTATTAAAATTCACTAAAATGCATAGAAAAAGGTAGAAACACATAGTCTTTTGAGAACTTGACTCTTGTACTTGAAAAAATGAGCTTAATTATGTTATGCATGCAATATGATTATATGTGTTTATGTGATCTTGATTTTCATTGTTAAACCTTTTTGTGCCATTGTGTGAGTAAGGAATTTTTGATATATTTCATGCTTGTAAATTGACGTCTGGAACTTTTGCCGGTGTGTGCAAAGCGAAATAAGAATGATGGATTTAGGAAGTGATATAGGCATTTCTTTGGTAACCATATTTTTTATCCTATTTTACCTACCTTGATTGTAATTATCCTGGTGCTTATGTTTGATACCATGCCTATTCTTTTGATAGCCATATTACAAGCTAAATTCCTTTTTGTTCTATTGACTTGTATTTGATCCAAATGACTCTAGAGCAATTTAATGAAAAATTTTGTAGGAAAGGAGCATAATTGGAAAAGTGAAGGAAAAAGCTAAAAGAAGTTTGGTGAATTGGAAGGAAAGAAAAGGTGAAATTTTTCTACAAACAGGAGAGTGATTTTTACTAAGGAAAACAAAAGAAGAAAAGGCTTTAAAAATTGAAGATGAAAAAAATCATGATTACCGATTAATTGTACCAATTTATTTACAATGAACGTGTTGTGGCCCTGGTCCTTCCTTGGATATTGTGAACCTCAACATAAGAAAAATGCTTAAGTTGAGTGTGACTGAAGTAGGGGAGTGCGTAAAGGGTGGAATGGAAAAAGGAAAAGAAAAGAGAGAAAAAAAGTAATTAAATAAACTCAGCCCAGTGAAAAGAAAAATTTACACTAGTCACCTAAGTTGAAAAATTGAAAAAATAAAAGGAGGTATAAGGAGAAATGGAAGAATGAGCTTAAAAATCAAAATATTGTGAAGTATTAAAGTGCTTAGGAGATTAGTCACTATCTTGGAAAAATAGTTCCTACCTGTCCCTTAGCCTACATTACAACTAAGAATTAAAAGAGTCCTAATTGATCCTTAGTTCATAATTCTATATTAGCGAGTATTACACTAGGGCAAGCCTATGGATCGTCGTTTGCATTCATGTTGATTCTTTGGGAGAGTGAGTGTATTTTGTTAAATTTATGCCCAAGTTAATATTATTCTATATCTTGTGTGAGAACGGGCATCTCTCCAAATTGTTAGGGGCACAATGGTAAGACTTTGGTTTAATCTTGATTGCTAAACTACATACAATTCATGTTTGTCCAAAATATGTCTTTGTGAGTTAGTTTTCAAAAGATAAGTGATATCGAACTTTACATTTAATGTTGATCCTATATGCATGCGAGTGACTTTTTAACTTCACTGATTTGTCTCATGATCCTAAGTGTAAGTAGACCTGTTCGTAAGATGAATTTTGTGCTTAATTGTTAGAAGGGAAGTAGTAGATTGTTCGAGGAAGAACAATAGTTTAAGTGTGGGGTGTTGATGAAGGGGAGGCGTACTCACGCTCTTCATAGACATATTTTCCCTGTACATTACTATATTTTGAGAACAAATTTATGTGCATTTGCATGTGTTTATGTTATATATTTGTGAAATTAGCTAACACATGTGATTAGATATTTTTAGGGCTAAAAGTAATGGATTTTGATGTGTTTGACATGTTTGAATACATGTAAAAGAAGTTGGAATGAACAATGCAAAGATCAAAGCTACAGAAGCGACCAACCGCATGAGGATGGCCGCCGTGAGAAATGTGACAAGCGGCGTTATAGGTCGTGCGCGCATAGCGGGTTTGGCGCTAGGCAAGGCGCGAAGCCATCTTTTACGCGATGGCAGGCGCGCAGCAAAGCCTATCCCAACACGTTGGCATGCACGCAACACTATCTTTTGCACGACAAGGTGTGCGACGCGACTTGCTAGAAACGCGACAGTGGCTAGGGCGATGCATAAGGATCCCAAAACGGCCAAAAATTGGATCTCATACTTCAACTAGCAAAAGGAACATCAAGTCCAATCGAATTCAACAAGGAACAAGGAGAACATAAACCTACTACTATAATTGCCCTTTTATTTTCATGTAATAGAGGAGTTTTTAGTTAGATGCTTTTGAGAGATGCTTTTGAGTCTTGAGGTTTTTAAGTCTTGAAGTTTCTCAAGTTTACAATAAGTTTTAGAAGGCATACTTTGAGATACGATTGTAACGTTGTTCTTACGAATTTTTCATTAATCAAGTGAGTTCTTCCTATCATCGTTGTAAGTATTAATTTTTGGTTTTATTTATGAATTCTATTAATTTACTTATAAATATGATAGGCTAAAAACACCACAACTAGGGTTGTGGGAACCATGACAAATTAACACAAATAGGTAAAATACTTAGTGATTCTTGAATGGAGTTTATGTATGTATTGTTTCTTCCTTAGTTTTAATTAATTTTTAACGGTTGCAAATGTTTAGAACTTGCATTATTCTTACTTACCAGGCCAAGGAGGTTGTGAATGGGAAAAGGGATTAACAATGGAGATTTGAGGCTATCAACCCTCATCTAATAGCTTGACCTTGTCTGGGAATAGCTAATTCGATTTCAAGGGTAAGGGTTAATAAAGTATACACCCATAGACGGACCAAGTTGCGTGGTGATAATCATCTAAATAGGGGACCAACCATTTAGGTGAAATTAACTTACCGATATTCCATGCTAAGCACCAGAATAGATCACTAGTATAAAATGCCTTGTGGTTATGAAATCATGGGGAACACTTACCCTAGTTAGTTGCATTAGTTTTGATACAACAATCAATTTTCTCAAAATAATTATTTATTACTCTTATAAAACTGCCCTCTTAGGAAATAATTAACTAAAAAACTTAAGCACTAGCATTCTCCTACATCCTTCCATATTCCATGTGAGATTGACTCCAACCTCTAATTGGGTTCTTTATTGACAACATCTGCTTCATACTTCGTAAGGAGGTGTGGTTTGAGCGTTATCAGTTGTACCTTAGAGGTATGATCCGTACTGAGACTCATAATGTCTCATATCAAGATCAAGGAAATCATATTATTCGAGTAAGGTAATTTAAGATAAAAATGGGCTAAAAAAATAGCTATGATCCTTTCCTAACCGACCATCCTAAAACCTACATAAAGACCAACCAGAAAAGTTCTAGATCCTCTACGTAGTATCAAATTAGGTATAGACCACATACACTTATGGTACATGTATTGCATTTATTCTGCCTGTCCAGTTTATACATGGCTTACAAGAACTACTCATGCTAATCCACTAAATGACACAAAAAGATCCACAGAAATCAGGCCTTGCAATCAACAAGTACATAACTAACCATAAATTTTTTTAAATAAGGTCAATTTTTCAAAACATCAAAACTAGTGCAATTTATTGGCTGAGTAATCCTACGCTACTTTGTAATTAAATAAAAACATAAAAATAAAATAAAATCATAAATATGTCGATTCTACTATATATCATGCCTGAGGAAAAAAGAAATACGACAAGAAAAACCCTCAGGCGAATCCAAAAAGTCCAAAAAATAAAATATACCCCTCCCCTTTTATAATGCGTGCTTCATCCCTGAATCATAGAATATAAAGCATAAGGAAGGCAACATACCTATGCGCACTATGCGCTCTTGCCATCCTGTAGAAGTGGTACCTCCGCTGCAGTCATGGCGCTGGCGGTGGCCGACACACTCAATGGTGTATCTGTAGGGGAAATGGTTACCCCCTCAGCAGTAAAGGTCGCCTATACGACCTATGGAATCACTGGGACTGAATGTGTCTCACTCGAAGTGTCATTTCCACGCGCAAGCTCGGCATGGGTAGTGGTGGAGCTACCCGCTCCTCTTACTCTCTCAAGAAGCTCCGACCTATGCTCGTCGTGAGTCTGGTGGCTCTCAAATTTCGCCCGCTTGCGCTCTTTCTTTTCTCTCTTCCTCTTCTTCTTTAGGGTCTCATCTCCAACATCCTCAAAGACCCTCTTATTTCCTTTCTCTCTCTCATCTCCTGTAGGCTCCCAATATGATGCTAAATCAAGCTGTTTGTCTACGGCAATGTCGAGGATAGGAAGAGTGAGGGCTTAGAGAATTGCTGGCTTTCGTGATAACAACTCAGCCACTTGGCTCCGAAGAGCCCCCAACTCCTCATGGAGGCTGCTAGTGTCAGTCTACTCGGCCATTCGATCATTGAAGTGGCTGTCAAAGCTATCTAGCCTGGCGTGTAGGACCTGTGAAGCCGCCTCAATCTCGGCCATTAACCAAGGCTTGAGATTCTCCATCATAAACTATACCTTCTTCTCAGCTACAGTCAGTCTCTTGGCTATCTTCTTGAGAAATTCCTGAGGCACTAACATGTACTCAGGTGGAGTCTAGATCGAAAGTCCCATAGGTGGTGTGGCGAAGGTGCTGTGAGCTACCTTTGAATGACCAGCATCTGCAGCCAGTGTCTCGTCCTCCTCTAGTGAGGTGGGGGCATTCACCTTCTTGACCCCAATTATCCATGATATCAGGACTACTGTAGTAAGTCATGCCTAGGTTACCGGGTTAGTTTTGTCCCATATTAATCCAATATCTACTATCTGCTGTCCTCCGATCAATTGCTCCTCATCGCGCTGCACCTTGATATCAACCTGTGTGCACAACCTGAATATGAGACTTAGGAATGGGATGATAGTGCTCAATCCCATAACCCATCCCGAATCTCCTCCACAATGACCCTCGAGATGTTGATGGGGTATCTGGACATGATACATGCCACCAATGCAGCTCTATCTGTGCTGAGGTATTTTCATTCATGGTTAGGGCCAACCGGTGGTTAATTAATGTCAAGCAGGCTTTTGCTATGAAGTTTAGTAAATTTTTTGAGACCTTCTTTCCTCTAGTGACCCATTCTGCTTCCTTTTTGTCCTTAGCAATAACCCCGAACAACCATTGAATCTGCCTCCGCCTCTCATCAATGCTTAACTGCTTGATCTTTTTCCCAGTGTCCACCCAGTAGTTATACTCTGGTGTAGTGTGTGGTGGTATGAATGGGATTGCCGATCTTTCAATTTTTTCCGTTCCTTTGCTTTTTTCTCCATTATTTCCAAATGATTAGCATAGAACTCCTGGAAGATCTCTAAAGTGTATCAATCCGGGGTTCTAGCCATCTAGTCGAACCCATAAAAGCTGAATATTCACTTCATCTCCTCCAACTAATTCAATGCATTTGTGAGGTTCTACGGTTCTTCTTGAATACTCTGCCTAGGTTTGTTCTTGGCAGTGAGAGAAATACCCTTTTCGTAGATCTCTTGTGCTCCTGGTACTCTCCACTGAATGGTACAGTTTCTCCCTAGGCGGAGTTTGCTCCTACTCGGCATTGGTTGCCTCCTCATCAGACATGGACTCACTGTCTCCATCACTGGGTTGGGCCTCCTCAGACCCCTCATCATCATTAGAGCTACGTCCAGACTCTTGGGCTCTTTCCTGAGCTCCTCTTCAGACTAGGGAGCACCAGTAGATGTTGCAGTGGCCGCCTCGACTTTGTCTTTAGCTTTCACCCTATTGGTTCGGGTACCATCAGTGTCAGATGTGTTGACCCTGTATTCCTCCACGGATTCATAGGTTTCATCTATCAATTCCCTCTCAGTAGTTTCTTTGGATGCTTTACTTTTTTGAGTCATTATACCTGTAGTGAAAAAGAGTTAGAATTCCAAACTTGAGAAAAAAAAAAAGAAAAAAAATTCCTCTGTAATTTTTCATGGGTCTAAAGTATGGGTCATATTGGAGGTATGATCCGTACTGAGGCTCGTAATTTCTTAGATCAGAGTTACGACTCTGATGTATGACTCCTACCACGATTGTATAATCCGTGCAATGAGTCGTACGAGGACGCCCCTTGAAAACCAATATCCTATATTTTTCGATGATTCATGCTATGACCTGTAAGCTGATTTCACGAGTCGTAGGAAGGATTGCATTCTCACTTTTGGACTTGACCCTTTTCAGACTCCTGTTACGATTACTAGGTCTGACTCATAGCAGGATACTATGAGTCATGCTATGTTTCGTACCTCTTAACTTTTACATTTTTGGCTTGGGATAATCCCAATGAGCCATCCTACGAGTCGTAGTGTGAAACCGCGAGTCATAGGAAGGCTTGTGAAGCTTGTCCCTACCTTACTTTAAAGTCAGTTTGCAGGTGAATTTAATTTTATGTTGGTTACTCAGAATTCACCAAGTCTAGGCATGCATTCATCACATTTTAACAACTACCCATTCCTCCGCTTTTATTCATAACCCGTAACTCAAGTTTTAGCAGTCCATATTCAATTTTTAACATGTTCAAATCCTACCCAGTCACACTTTTAATTTGCACATCTATGGTCATTGTCCTTTTCTATTTTACATGCATTTTAAGGACTCCCAGTGAATAAACAAGTTTTCTCAAGCACATAAGGTCTCTTTACCCGATTCAAAGCATAATAACTTACTTGAATGATGAAAAAATTTTCTCACTTCTACTGAGAATTAGTGACTAGGGCTGGAATTCGAGTTTAGCAATGTTAACCAAGAAAATATCTTTCTCAATTGCTCATGACCTTGAGTTACGGGTGTGGGGGAGTTGTGGGTGCTTTCGTGAGTTCAAGCTTTTGTGAGTGGGAGAAGGGTCTGACATGTTTGAAGTTTAAATTTCTTTTTGATTAGATTTTAAAAAAACTTGGGCGGAGTCAGGTTATTTTAATCAATTTTACCCATCATGACTCATATCACGAGTCGTAGGAAGGCCCTACGACTCGTAATAGAGATGTTAAGAAAACTTACCTTGGACCTATGAGTACACCCTACGAATCGTACAATGAAGGTACGAATTGTACTATGACTCATAGGTCACTCTGTATTTGAGGTCCATGCCTTGGATAGTTCATAACTATAGTGAGTACTACGACCCATAAAATGAGGTTATGAGTTGCAGGACAAATCGTACCATGAACTCATGTACTGAGATACATCTCTGCTTCTCAGCATGACTCGTACTACAGCCTGTACGATTCTTTTACAAGTTGTACTTATACCCATACCACTAGTCTATTTTGTTATTCTTCTGCAACCTATTTTTGTTTCTCCTGCACATTGAGCACACATAAGTCAATAAACATGGGTTGCCTCCCAAACATCGCTTGATTTAAAATTGCGGCACGACGCAGGTGGTTCGGTTACTCAGAATTCACCCAACCACCACATGGATTGCCTCCCAAGAAGCACCTAATTTAACGTCGCGACACGACTCAAGTCTCTTGACTACTCAGACTTTGTCAAGGAACTCAGACTCATCCTCGATTACTGAGACCACTTTGTACTCCTTTGATTGCTTCATTGACCGGCAGACATTAAAGGTGACCTCTTCTTTATTGAGTCTGAATTTTAACTAGCCAGCCTCTACATCTACTAGAGCCCTCCTAGTGGCAAGGAATAGTAGCCCCAAAATGCTGGGAACCTCAAAATGAACCTCGCAATCATGGATCATGAAGTCTGCTGGAAGTACCAATCTGTCCACTTTAACAAGAATGTCAAACAGGATCCCCATAGGCTTCTTCATTGTTTGGTCGGCCATCAGCAGCTGCATAGTACTCGATGCGGGGGCTCCCAAGCTAAGCTACTTAAATACAGCTAACAACATCAATTTGATGCTTTCTCCCAAGTCACTGAGTGCACTAGCAAACTCAACATTCCCAATTGTACATTGAATGGTGAAGGCACCTGGATCCTCGTTCTTCTTGAAAAGGACCCGTGAGGCTACAACGCTATAATGATGCACATTATCTACAGAATCATAGCTCATGGACCTTTTCTTAGTAACAAGGTCCTTCATAAACTGCCAGCATATGTTCCAATGCCTCGACCAATGGTTTGTTTACAGATAAATGTTTTAGCATTGACAGGAATTTTTGAAACTTACCATTCTCCGCCTTCTTCTTCAATATTTGAGGGAACGGTGGTGGTGGTCATGGAATAGCCTTATAAATCTGTGTGGCCCCTTGTTTCTCTCCTTATTCAGCCTCAGGATCCTTCTCAACAATGGGAGCCTTAGTCAAATCAGCATCCTCATGATTCTCATGCTCAAAAACCTCTTCCTCATCATCAATTATGCTTTCTTTCTTTCTTTGAAGCTCAACTACAACCGACAGAGGTGGATCAACCGTGGTATTTCCACTACTAGTAATCACAGCCATGTAGTGACCATCATTCTTCGAATTTTGGACTCTGTTTCTAGATATTGTACCCTTTTGCACAGTGTTCATGGATGCTGACAGTTGCCCCAGCTACTGTTCAATCTGCTTGATAGCCGTAGCATGTGACTCAACTCTATGACCTATGCTAGATATATCTCCATGGATTTCTTTCAGCTGATCATCTATGGATCTAACCTTCTTTAAAATCTCAACCATCATGCTCTCCAACTTTGATTGTCCAGCCTCCCCCTGACGTGCATTTAGAGGCACGTACAGTCCTGCTTGATCTTTGTGGTAACCTTCATTCCTTCTCCATTCTCCCTCACGCTCGCTACCTCAGCTTCTGTCTCTGTAGCTATTCAAGTAGTAATTGTCTCTGTATTGGTTTTGACCTTGGTTTCCAGAACCTTGGCACCAAGTTTCTTTTCTAGACCCTAGAGCATTGACTCAGAAACCCGCCACCTGGTTGTCCAAGAAGTTTGCCTTCTCCACAGAATTTGAGTGCTCTAGCCCTACTTCCTATCCCTGTGTCCCCACTGCATTAACTTTTGTGGCTCCAGTGCCCATGATATGCTTCGTGAGCAAGTCCAATGATGTGTGCATATGGGCCAATTCCTAGTCACGTTCTTCCTCCTTTCATATGTGGTCTGCAGTCAAACCAACAATATGTGTACCATCCACTTCTTTTGCTTATCGGGTGTGCCATGCTCTATTTTTTTTCGCCACTCTGTCTAGAATAGTGGCAACTTGCTCCTAGGTGTTGCTCATCAGTGCTCCTCCCGCCACTATCTGCTACAACTTTGATACTATATTTTAGTGATCTATAGAAAATCTCCAACAAACTGTCATAAGGAATTTTGATGTTTGGGCACTAGGTCAACTTCTTCTTGAATCTCAACCAGGTTTAATGAAGTGCCTCTGTCTTTAGTTGTCGGAAATTATATATTTCATCCTTAAGCTACAACATCCTAGAGGGTGGAAAGAATCTGTCTAGAAAAGCTTATTTGAGCTCCCTCCAGTTGGTAATGGAGTCATTGGAAAACTTCGATAACCATAAAGTGGCCTCCCCAAATAGAGAGAAGGGGAAGAGTCTTAGCCTTATTGCGTCCTGGATGACTCCAGGCAACCTGTACACCTTGCATATTCCAACAAAGTTCATTAAGTGTAGGCTGGCATCATCAGCTGTGTCACCACTAAACACCCCCTTAATGTTCAACAATTGAATCATGGTGCTAGTGATGTCAGATTATGCCCCAGTAGAGAAAGTTGGTGGTACAATAGCTCCAGTTGACCCGACTTCATCAATGTCTAGGTCATCCTCAACAAAGAATTAAAGGGCATATCTTTGGCCCATGTTGCCCCTTCTATGATGAGTAAAATTGAAAACCTCACACCCTTGCATTTCTACATTTATTATTATTATATATAATTTCCTTAGGTCTCTATAAAATAGAATGAAAATCCCCCTTGAGCATCATTGGCCTCCTGAAGTGCAGCTTGCCGAGCTAGCTCAGCTTGCCTATCTTCTTCAGCAAGATGGGCATATCTCTACTCTTGGTTCTCCATCATTCATAGTGTTCTTTCAAGTTCGAGATCCAAAGGAATTAGGGGGTTTCCTCTCCGTCGTGTACTTGGCAATCACCAAGCGACAACCTGTGGATGTCCAAAACCAAAAAGAAAATGTAATTAAGGAAATAACAACAAAAAGTTAAATATAAGAAATTAATCTAATCCTAGCCGTATTCCCCAACAACAGCGCCATTTTTTCATAACGCTCAAACTCACACTTCCTAGCAAAGTATGAATCGGATGTTGTGAATAAAGAACCCAATAAAGAGGTTGGGGTTGAGCCCATAGGGAATAAGGTAAGATCTATACTAATGTTGGTACTTAAACTTGTTGGTAAGTTATCTCCAAATTGGGGGGTTTAAAGAAAAATAATAATAATACGAGAACGTAATTGTGGTTGTTATTAAGATTTGCAAATAATTAGGGTAAGTGTTCCCCATGGGTTCATAATTACTTTGGGTATTCACACATGATAAATTCCATTTCTTGTAGAATTTATAACTAGGATTCGTCCAAATAATTGGTCTGTCTCTATTGGATGACTATACTCAATCACCGGGTCAGGTCTCATGACAGATTTATTTTTAATTGTTATCAATATGTTCCAAATTATCTTTCCTGCGACCGCAGCTCAATTCATACAATGATCATAAAAATCAAGGCTTTGTTGTAATCCTCTTTTCCTAGTCTCTACTTCTCTAGGTTCAAGAAAGTAAAGAATTCGGAAAAGTCCTAACATTGTGCACCATTAAGAAATGTTTAAAGATGAAGAGAATACAATACAAGCATTTAACATTGGTTTTGAAGTACTCTGTGTAACCCTATTTCATAAATTCACCATGGTTCCCATAACTCTAGTTGTGGAGGTTTAGCCTCTCATGATTGTAAGATAGCAATTAGCATTCACTGACAAATACATAATTAAATACTTACAACAATAATTAAAATAAAACCTGCTTTGAATATTGATGAACAAAATCAAGAACAATTGATAAAACCAAGTGTTGATTCTAAGAATTGCTCCGCAAAACTTGATAATAATTAATATATAAGACTTCTCTCAATGTAATAACACGTCTACTACCCTCTCTCTCTATGTTGTTCTTCTAAAACAAAACATAAAAGGTATTTATACAGACATCAGAAACCTCTCCCTAAGCTAATAGAGAAATTTCCATCTCTGGCGTCGGCTCGACTTATGACTGATCATACGACCTGTAACAGAATTGTACGGGTCGCACCTGCCTCTCGTACATCCCTTGGCTGCTACAGATTTGACTAAGTATTGATAACTGGTATGACTCGTACCACAGTCCTACGAGTTGTACAATATATGTGGCTTGGCCCTGAGAACTTTGACATTCTCTGATGTTTTCTATAAGTGTCGTGGTATGCCTCGTACCTTCCTCTTATGATTTGTACTTGCCTATTGCATCTCGGGTTCTTTCAAGTATTTAAGAATCACTTAAGCTTCCCACGGCTCATGGTACGTGTCTTAAGTAGATGTTACAATCTGTGAATTACACCCATACTAAGAGACTGCCTTATCTCTGAAGATTTTCATGATTCAATTTATGACTCGTACCATCTTGGTAGAGCTCGTACTGAGAGTCATACTTTTTCTTCACATTGTTTCAACCTTTTGACTTTTTCCACGAGTCTTGTACGACTTGTACAATCTAGGTACGGCTCGTACTGAGATTAGTACTTGGCTGATTTTCTACACTTTATTGCATCTTTTGCACATTTTTGCTCCACTACCTATTTTCCCCTAAAACAAAGTAAAAGCACCTCATATTCATATAAACATACCTAAGTCTATGATATTTTCTTAGTTTTAAGTGTTGAAAGTGTTGTATACTAACACCATCTCAGAGACCTCCTTACCGCGACATCCGTCACACTCTATATGGTGAGAACTCATTCACCCGATTGGCAAGGGACCACAAGGGAACTCTATCCACACTTGCATTCTCCTACTTAAACATGTAGGAAAAAGTTTGGGTGAAGATTGTTTGTTCCATGTTTCTCTCGGGGACTCACATGACAGAAATCACTAGATAGTGGGTTGTTCTTTTGTAAATGCTTCTGAAGGGGATACCAATTAAGTTTAATACGGTGCTCCAATATAATATTAGGAGATAACAGGACAACTGTAGGTGAAAATATTGTTTTGGCGGTCTCTTGACCCAGTATTTGCAGGAGGCAGACATTGATGAGGAAGAGGCAGATCTTCACCTACCTCTAATAGGGCACCTAGTAGGGAAGTTGATTGATGTTACAAAGGTGAAGGATACCATCACTTCCATAGCTTAAATCCTCACAATAGTTGATCTTCAAACGCATGATGAATGCTAGCAAGGTCGTATATTTGCGATGCTGGGATGCCTTACTTATAGTTGAGGATAGGCGTTTGACCCGTCACAACCGAGGAGATAGCAGTCGTTGAGGATAAATACCCACTTTATAGAGAGTTCTATACAAATATGTAGAGTGGGAAATGCCTTTGAGGAGACACTTATTGATAATAAGGCCACAATGCTCACTGACAGTGTCGATGATCTGGATAATTATGATGAGGAGGATGATGCTACTATGGATGCCATGCAGGTTGATGGTGATGATGACGAGGATGAAGATCAGGATTACAATCTTGATGATGATTCTTAGTGGCCTAGGAAGTTCCTTTTATCCTACTTTTTGATATGATTGTGTGTGCACTGAGGATAGTGCACTGCTTAAGTGTGGGATGGAGGAAAGATTCCTGGTTGTTCTTTGATTTCTATATTTGTAGTAGGACATAGCATAGTGTCATTCCCTATAGTAGTATCTCTATGATTTCTTAGGTCTTGGTTTGTAATAGCTAGTATTCTGATGATGAATTATGATGCCTTGGGATGTTGGATACTCTGTATGTCTTTAGTAGTTGAGAGCATTATTTTTTAGTTTAATCTTTAATGTTTTTGTTATTTTAAGTTTAAAGTATGATTTTTGATGTTCAAGGACGAGTATGTCGATTAAGAATTATTTGAAAATTGTTTGAATTTGGCATATCTCACCCAACCTTTGGTTTTTTATGACCTCTGTTCTTTTTTGAAGGGGAGTCTTTTGAATGGGGTAATTTTTTTTAAATTTTCTTAGGGGTTGTTGTCATCGTAGAGTAGTTACCGTTCCCTATGATAGATGGATGACGACCATATTAAGGGAATTTCATCATGCTTTTTTAGTTTTTTAGGATTGAGTCATAGATCATTCACTTGTGTTCTTTTTGACATTCTACTTAGTTGCTATGCCACAATTAATAAAGTGATCATCTTGAATGCATAAATGAGGAATCCATGAGAGCCACATATCTGTTTAATTTCACTCAAAATGATTCATAGGGCTTAATAATGAAAAATGTCATTCAATATAATTGTGTGATTGTGTACCTGTAGAAAGCCAACTAGATCCTTGATTGCCATGAGAGGTGAGCTAAATTGTCTTATGTCTAGAACTTGCCTAAGTGTACGTAGGATAACTAAATTGTTAGAGATTAGCATATGATCAAGGCATTTCTTTGAAAAAACTATGTTTTTCACATGTTTTTTTACCTTTCAATATATTCTGCCTAGTTAACCCCATTTGAGACATAAGCCTTATTTCTTAGCCACAAAAGTAGCTTAATCCCTTTCTTTCTGAAGCTCAGACTTGTTGGTCCAAAGTAGTCTTATGCACTTTGAGATTTGAAAGTAAAGGTCCACCGAAGTATAACGTTAAGGGAAAAAAGAAAAAAAATTGTGGTAAGAGAAGAAAAATAAGAAGAAGGGGTGCCTATAGAATTGTGATGTCACTTGCTGCTAGGACAATTAAAAATAGAGCTTTAATTGCAAAAATTCTTACTGATTCTACAAGAAGAGACTACCATTCAGGTCGTGAAAAAGGGGCATGAGAAGAAAAAAAAAGAAAAAGGGTGAACAAACAAGAAAAAAAAATGGTGTACTTGAAAAGTGAAAGATGTCTTAAAAGTTCTTATGGAGGTAGTCGCTATAAAGGAAATATCATTCCTACCCGTCCCTTAGCTGACATTAGAACAAAAAAAAAGACCTTGTGATCTTAATCTCTTGAAACAACTAAGTAGCCTAGATGAACATGAAGGGCAAGCCTATGGTATGTGACATATGTGCATTAGATCATTTGTGAGCGTGAGAGTGCCTTGCTTTCTATGATCCATGTGTTCGCATTGATAATCTGAGAGAGGAACATCACTAAAAGTGAGGGGAACAATATGTCTAAGTTGGTGTACTATTTTTTGCATATTTAATACTTAATCATTGTGGACCTATGTTTTGAAAAAATGATTCAATTATAGAGGTTGTGTAATCTTGAGTATGAAACGTTTACATGTGCTTAATGAGAATTGTTGTATGTTGATAAACCACTTGTTCTATGGTCGATGATATTTGGTTGAGTGTGAATTGTTATAGGTACCAAGTGTGATGGTAAAAGATGAGTTTATATATGGAGTTATGGACTATTCGAGGAAGAACAATGGTTAAGTGTGCGGTGGTGATGTTGGGCATATTTCTATGTTCATTTGCCTTGGTTTTGCCAATCTTTTACCTTTTTTTGAGTTCATAATCCTTAAGAAATGCATAAATTCATGTGTTTGTGTGTTTTGTATGCTAATAAATTATTTGAGGTGTTTTGAGCAAGAAACCAAGGAAAAATGACCCAAAATGAACAAAGGTTGAGGTTTGAGCTGCGGCGAAGCAGGTTCGGGGGCTATGGCTGGCTCCGATTCCCTGCCCTCAACTTCATCAGATAATTTCATCATTTCTAGGGATATGGATGGCTCCCCATGCCAAGCCCTTAAATTTAGAGGATGTTCATTCACCACCTTGGGGAGATGGTGATTGTGGAGTCCCAGAGCTTCCTTAGAATTAAAGAAAATTCACAAAATACTTGTGAGATAGAGGAAGCTGCACGCCGAAAGGGTCCTAATGTTCAAGAATATGACTAACACTCTGGTTTTATGGTGAGAGTAGCGCACCAAAGGTGTTAGAAGTGTAGAAATTTGTTAAGTCCTTGGTCAGATGGATAGGACGGAGCACCAGGCCTATCCCAAAGCTAAAATTACTGGAAATTTGACTAAATCTATGGTGAGATTGGTGGGGCGGCACACCAGACCTATTCTGAGCTTAAATTTCTAATTTTAAAGCTAAGTGTTGGAGGGGAGAAGCATCATTTGTAGGCTAAACTATAAATACATTCTTTAAGACGTTCATTATCAATCTTTTGATCATTTTTACGTTTCGTAATTAATATGTGGAGGTTTGTAAGCCATTTGGAAGGAAAACAAAGTTATACTCTAGGTTTCTTCTCTGCTTTACTATTTTATTTTGAATAATGATGATTATGTAGTCCTTTTTCCACTTGTCTATGAGTAGCTAAACTCATACTCTAGGGTTTTTTTCCATGGTGAATGGTTGATTCTTTGAAAGACTTATTTAATCTAGTTTTGATTCTTCTTTAATGGTTGTTTGTATTTACAAGTTGTAATTGCTTATTTATGAGATTGATCATCTTATATGTAAATCTGTTGGCTTTCAATTAACTTGGTAAAGGGAATCGAAAGGGTTAAAGGTAAATACAGAAAAGGAATTCAAAGACCCTTGAACCCATTGATGAGAGGATAGAAGTTGTTGTTGAGGATAGGGATATACCCTTTAACCCGTTATATTTGAAATATAAGTAGGCATAATTGTCATTTTAGGTTTCTCCTGCGACCATAAGGATATAACATTAAGGTTCATGAAATAGTTCTTGGATGCTAGGGATAGTGAAAAGGAATGGAATAGTAACTTGCTATTAGAAAGCATAGGAAGAATCTTTCTAGCGTAATCACATCTTGAAAACTCAACTTGAAACAAAACAAGTGCTATTTCCCTAGATTTTCATCATCATCGAAGTAAAACTAAGCTTGCAACTTCTTTAATTAATTTTACATTTAAAGCTTTTAATAGTTTAATTTCCCAAACCATTCCTTATTTCATTTTTTTTGTTAGGATAGTAAAATAAAGTAATAATCTTATAATGATTAAACTGACAAAACTTTGTTGGTACGATAATCGGGTCTGCCGGTTCTATATTACTTGACGACCATGTGCACTTGCATGTTCTTAGGTGACATCATTGGGAAACAATGTTTTAAAGGTATTAATCACCCTTAAACATTCATTATACTCCTAAATCTCAACTAGAAGATCAAATTCTCTCAAGCCTTCAAGAACAAGCTAGCTAGGGTTCTTCCTCAAGATTCACCCTAGATTCCATTGGGTCTTCAAGTCAAGTATAGAAATCAGTCTATCAAGTTACATGGGATTCACTAATGAGGGGTTCTTCCACCCTCATTCCTATTCTCTAATTGAAATCATGATCTCCCCTTCCCTTTACCCTAATTTCAAATTTCTAGGGCTTTATTGCATATTGTTGAATTCATCCATGATTCTCCTTTGAGTTTAGCTATTTTGATCGAGTTGATTATTCTATGATTAGGGTCTTGTATTCTAATCAAGTCTTCCATGAAATTATTATCAAGGATATCCCATGATTTTCTTATGATAATAACTCTCAACTTTTATGTTATGTATTATGATCATGTTGTATGATTTTTACAAGAACCCATCATGAAGTTATGAATTTCATGTACGATGACTTTCTCAAGTATGCATAACTTTTATAAATATCATGATTTTGTTTATGGCCGACTCACAGACCACTTTCATGGATAGTTCATGTATTTTAAGCATGTTCATGTATCTTATGATTTTAACTAACCCATGTATTTCAAGTATGTTTCATGATTGCCCTATGAGCCATGTGATTGTTTTTTAGAGTAGTATCTAGCACCCAGTAGGTAAGGAGTTCTGGGAATCCAGACCCCAAAACTCCATGCCAACATTGGATTATACTTATATTGATCCTATGGGGTCACTATAGTGATCATGCCACATCATCGCCCCTTCCTTGGAAAGCTTGGAGTAGCTCCACCCACTTGAGTGAGATCGTTGGGGAATCATATAAGCTCTATCATGATGGTGTCGATTATAATGAATCCTCCCACTGTTTCTTACGATATTATGCATGTTCATGATTATGTTAATTTGGATCATGTTATGTTTGTACAAGGTTTCTCTTATGAATACACTTATGGTTAACTTATGAACTGTTTGAAAACCTTGAGCCCTCATGCCTAAATTATGACTATTATTTCATGTTGAAATGTCCTTTTCTCATGAACACTTTATGTACTTCAATAGCATGTTTCTACTTACCTTACATACTCAGTACATTCAAAGTACTGACCACATAATCTATGCTATATCATCTCATGATATAGGTTCGGGCAGTCAACTCAACAACATTGTTAGTCCTGCTCCCTATCAGTTCAGCTTAGCTCTATGTTGGTGACTTCTCATCTATCGAGGACATCGTTTTTGTCATGTTATTTTGTCATTTTAGTTTCAAACTTGAAGTTAGCTAGGGGCTTGTTCCAGCATCTCATCAAACAGTAGAGTCTTTTTAAAGATAGATTAGTATGTTCAACTTTTGACTTAGTTTTTTTACATTAACAATTTTATTTACATTTTATTCTATTCAGATTTCCACGTATTTTTGTTTAAGTTGTAAGTTTCCTCTTTAAAATTTTCTCTTGAGTTTCTATGCACATGTCATGGGTTAGCTTGGAGTCATTTGTGGTTTTAGGTCCCAGCTCGGGTCGTGAAAAACTTAGTATTAGAGCAAAGGTTTAGGTATGCCCTAGGGAGTGTGAATGCTGCATTATGTAGAGTCTTTTCCATGGGTGTGAAGAATACCACTTACGGGGAAAAGGCTATAAGACATTTTAGGAAATTTTCCTTCTTTCACGATTCATGTCGGGCAATGAAATCCCTTTCTATTCCTCTAACCCGTGTTATATGAACTTGCGGAAATATGCCTCCACGCCTAGTAAATAAAAGGAGAAATAACAACAGGAATGGCCATGGAAATTGTAATGGTAATGAGCATTAGCCGGCCCACCAGCTCCAGCGGATCCCTTGCCCGAGCAGGTCACTCATGTCGAGTTTAGGGCAATATTTCAGATGTTGGTATAGGTCATGATCTCTTAGGTCTACTAGAAGGAAGTGGCCCATGTTACCAGAGTGGGAATGCAGCAGTGGTTAGAGTATGAGATTCTCTTAGGATGAACCCACCTGAGTTTCTGAGGTCGAAGGTGGACGAGGACCCACATGCGTTTATTGAGGAGTTGCAGAAGATCACCCAGATTATAGGGTGACCATAGAGAATAGTGTGGACCTAGCCTCCTTCAGCTGAAGGGGGTTGCTCATATATGGTTCCATCAGTGGAAGGAGAGTAGGGCAGTGAGAGCAGTTCACATGAGTTGGGATGAGTTCATGACTTCTTTCTTGGGTAGGTTCTTTCCTAGGAAGCTGAGGGAGGAAAAGACGGTGGAGTTCGTCAACTTGAAGCAGAACCACAGGACCGTCCAGTAGTACGCCTTAGAGTTTACCCCACTATCTAAATATGTGATAGAGATGGTTGCAGATTAGAGGGCTCATATGAGCAAGTTTGTGAATGGAGTAGTAGATTCGTTGGTCAAGGAGTGTAGCACCGTCATGCAGAATAATGACCTAGATTTCTCCCGATTAGCCATATACACCAAGCAGATAGAGGAAGAGCAGATAAAGGAGAAGGAAAGAGAGGCCAAGAGGGCTAGGACAGGGTGTTATGGATAGTTCCAGCAAAGTTCTGATAGTGGAAATCTCCCACAATCTCATCATAGGTCATTAGCTCCAGCTCCATCGGCAGCTAGTGTCCCGTCCACCCAGGCATGATTAGAGAGCCAAAGTGTCAGGCTCTAGGGGATAGAGGAGCACAGTCAAGGAGCGCACTTTCCCAACTTGTAGAAGGTGTGGTAAAAACCACCCTGGAGAGTGCCTTGTTGGTACAAATGGTTGTTTAGGGTTTGGGAAGCCCAGACACATGATCAGAGACTGTCCTTCAGCTAGACAGGGCGACACCAGAGGTTGTGCCCCAGTTACTACTTCAACAGCTCCAACAGCTCGCACACTTCAGTAGGGCGCCACTTGCATTGCAGGGGGCAGTCTGTGCCAGAACAGGTTTTATGCACTATCTTCTCGTTAGGAGTAGGAGGCCTATCCTGATGTACTCACTGGTATGTTACAAGTACTCTATCTTTATGTGTATGCATTGTTAGAACCAGGGGATACCTTATCTTTTGTGACTCCTTATGTTGTTGTTAGTTTTTGAGTCAATCCCAAAATCCCGTCAGAACACTTCTCAATCTCTACTCCTGTTGGTGCCTTAGTTTTAGCTTGACGGATGTACAGAAATTGGTCTGTCACAATTCTTCAGAAAGTCACCTCAGCCGACTTAGTGGAGTGAGATATGACCGACTTTGATGTTATATTCGGTATGAATTGGTTGCATGCATGTTATGCCTCTGTCAATTGCAGAACCCGTAAGGTAGAGTTCTGATTTTCAATTGAGCCAGTCCTCGAGTGGAAGGATGATAACGTCCAAATTCAATCCTTTTAACGAGAGAGTGTAAATGGTCATTGACAAAATAAATATACCCGATGAGTATTGGGGTGGAATCCCACAGGGATTGTGAGTCGATCACACAAGAATTTTCTATTAAATTGATGTAACTCACATCAATGTTTAAAAAGCAATGAAGTAAAAATTGGGGGAAATGCAATTTGTTAATTAAAAGAGGAATTCTACCACAAAAAGAGAGGTAAAGGGTAGAAAACACCAAAGGAGAAACGACTAGGGTGTGATATTGATAGGGACATCATTGAATTGGGATTGGTAAAAGCTCCTAGAATTACTCAAGTGTATAATTAGATATAGTAAAGGGGTAGAATCCTAAGTTTCTCAACCAATTAGATACATTAACCTGGGGTTTTTTCAAACCCCAAAGTTCTTTTCACAACAATCACATCAACTTGGGTGAGAATTAACTGTTTCTATCTTAGATTCTCAATTGGTATGTGATAATGGGTTTTGCTATGTCTATCCCAACCCCACATGATCAACACCCAATTACCTATTAGTATTTCCTCATCCATACTTCAAATTCCTTTTTCAAGTAAAACTGAAGTAAGTAAAGTCAACCCACATTTGGAACTATTAATATTAAAATTAGAACTTAGAGGAAATACTAAAATTATACTAATAGAGTAAATCTAAGATCAAATAAACAATACCAAATTCAAATTAACCCCAATATTTCACACACCCCTAGCAAGAAATTTAACTACTCATGGAAGTAGAAAGAGACATTGCAATAAATAAAAATTCATTATCCATTCATAACTTGAGTAAGAAAATTTCAGCGAGAGTTTGAGCTCCAATGGAGTTTCTACCTTGTAGAAGAAGAAGAAGATTTTTTTCTCTCTACATCTCACTACTTTAATACAATGCTAATAGAATAATGAAAATCTAATATGGAATAACGGAATGTTTAGTTCATTTTTGGGATGTACAAAAATAGGGTATAAATCTGCTCTTCTTTTTTCATTCTTGACATTTTTACCCCTTTCTGCTGGGCCTCACTTCCAATTCACCAGCGGTTCATTGGTGCTTGTCCACGGGCTACCAGTCAGTCACAGCTGAAGGACAGTCAGATCATGAGTGCTTCAGCGTTGGCACCGGCGGTTTGCTAGTGCTGATCGGCAGACCGTAGATCGGTCATAATTGATGGCCAGTAACTTCTTAATAACTTCGGTGTTGGCACCAGCATTTCACCTGTGTTAATCCACAGTTTGTCGGTCTCCATCCTTCCTTAGAATAATAGATAACTACAATCAACTAGCGTTACATCGGTGTCCTCTAGTGGTGCGTCGGTCCTCCACTCAATTTTCCATGCTTTTAACTCAATTTCATGCTTTTCATATCAAGTTATCTACCTGCAAATATCAAGCAAAAAAGGGCATAAAATCCACCTAAATGACCTGAAAACTAAGCAAAAACTCATGTTTAAGAGCCTACTGAGTTGGTAAATTACCAACTCATCAAACCCCCAAACTTGAATAATTACTTGTCCTCAAGTAATGAAATTCTCTTCATTTGAGCTAGTGAAACAACATCTCATCTATGAATATATGCACCAAGTACTAATGTGCCTTAAACAACCCAAAATCCCTCACCAACTCAAGGAAAAAAAATGACTCCTCCTAAAATGTGAGGAAGTTTCGAAAGGTAACCACAATTAATAGGCATGATTCAAAATTTCTTTCATTTTTCAAAACAAGGGCACGGTTTATCACCTAAAGCACACATAGCATCTCAAATCATTACAAATTCACATTCAAAGCTTGCCTTGAAGCTCACAATACTAATGTCCCTATTAGTTCTTTGCACCAATGCAAGTATGTTCTCAATGGAAGTGATGCCACTCACAAGAAAAGAGAATCCCATTTTTTTGTCATCAAACAATGTACACACAAGGGATTATGGAATAAGACAATAACGCTCACTCACCCAAAGAAATTCTCCATGCACACACTAACCTATAGGCTTTCCCTTCATGTGACTTGCCACTAATCTAGAGTTGTTACACTCAAACTCAATTACAACTTTCGAATCATAATGAAAGCTATGGGTACGGGTAGGATAATTATTTAGCACTATTGGATAGAACCTCCCTAATGGCCCTTTTGAAAACTTTTAACATCACATCATACTCTTTAGTTCACTCTCCCTTATCTCTCCTTTTTCTCCATCTTCATCTTTGTTAATCAAGAGCCACCCTTATAACTCCTATGGTTTTTACATTTAGCCTCATTTATGCAAGGGGTAACACCTTTCACTAGTTTCTCTCTTTTGATGATTCTAGGTTTCTCAACCTATCATTTCATTCATTTTGATCACAATTTGGTGCTACCTCCCATTAATGCTCATCACATTTCTCCCTTTATTGCAAATCTCCAAATATAGGCTTTTTTCCTTGTTTCCATTCATTTCCTTATCTCTCCCCATTTCTTGGGCTTCAAGCCTCCCTTTTTCGTTCATTCATCACAAAAGGAAGCAACTAGGGAGGATGGCTGCCAAAAGATAGGATTACAAGAGGACATTGGCTTGTAATGTGGTTTCCAATAGAAAAGGTCAAAGGCTCAATATTGGCTAGCAAGGGAAGATGTTTAGGGAGGTCATTTTGGGTGAAGTTACTAGTAAGAGAAATCCTAAAATAATATTATAAGTGCAACTACCTCTAAGATTTTTCTTTGAATCATACATAGGGAAGATTCTATACAAACGTATATGCATGAGAATCATTCAATCAGCCTCACCACACAAGGCATCACACTCCAAAGAGTTCATAAAATACAACGCCACAACTTGATTACGATTTTATGACCATTAAGCATGTGAATCAATAAGCCAAACAAGGAATGTGCAATATATGACAAGAGAGTGCTACATTTTTCATTTCCAATGCCCACTTTCTTCAAAACTATTTTTTCATACCACAACAAAAAAATTATGGTGGTACCCTTCAAAAACAATTTCACAAGACTCAAAGACATGAAATTTTCCCTTAAGAAAGTCTCTTTACAATCTATCATTGAGAAATGTTACACGGTTCGATGATAGAAAAAGAAAGAAAAAAGAAATTGCTCCTTGAGAAAGAACCATGGTAAAAAGAAAACCCTTCGAGTTTATTCACTATCTATTATTTACAAAGGCGAAACTTAGACTTACACTAATAATTCAAAGATAATTTTTGTAACACCCCGAAATTTTCCTAGACCAAACTCAGACCTTGCAAGAAAAATCGAGAAGAAAACCAGAAAATTTGCCTCAGAACGACTGAGACAACGAGTCGTGGTCAGCTCCAATGACACTTTGTGTCAGTTGGGTCAGCCCAGTGTGTTCCTTCGAGAACCAATGGGACAAGGAACTACCCATTTTGATAAACAATAAGTCGTCCTGTCACTTGTTGGTCCCCAGCTTAGAAGTCCATCTTCCAGGACCCCACGACTGAACCAATGAGTCATAATAAAAAACAACGACCTCGTGGTGTGAGTCGTTGGCTGAGGACCCCAAAAACCTCTTGAGTGATGACAAGTGGAAACAACGACCCATTGTATCCCAAAATGAGTCGTTGTGTCCACCCGTGGGTTCATATTCAGTCATACTTAAATCTTTCCAGTGAAAGTAACGACTGGACACAATGACTCGTTTGGTCCACTAATGAGTCATTGTGTCGCCCGATGCCAGACCTTTCATGTTTTCTCATCCAGTGACCATGGGAGGAACCAAAAACCCATTGGTTCATCTAATGAGTCATGGTATCCTCCATTTCCAGATCCACTGAAACCAAGACCCAGACAATAGGACCAACGACTGGTCCCAACGAGTCGTGGTCTCAATCAATGACTCATTGAGTTACCCGTTGGTTCCTTGTTAGGCAGTTTTCCAGATTTTAGTCCAGGGATATTTTTATAATTTACCACCTATTTAGTCCCTAAACTACATAATTTTAAACATATTTTTAGAGAATTTATAGGGATTAAATAGTTCTCCTCCCTCATTCCCCACTTAAATTTTTAGAAAAACAATCATAGAAACCCAGGTCATCCCTCTCAAGCAAGAACTAGGGCTCTTTGTCAGTTGTAGAAGTTCAAGCTTTCTTTTCATGTTAATTCTTATTCAGGTATGTGGGAATTCAAAAAGGGAACTGTTCTTCCCCTGTGTCCCCGAAACCCTTCCCTAGTCCTCTATTAGTTACAACCCTGTGGATTCAAAATGTAGAAAATTTTCAAATAGATTTTTATGAGATTTCAAGTGGAATATTATTCATCATATTAACTGCTTTATGATTCCCTATTTCTAGAAATTTTGTGAAAACTAGTATATAGTAGAATGACTTAACCCTAGTCCTTAGTTCAGTAGAAGTGGAATCTTGCGTGTTGGACAAGTTTCCTGGTAGCTTGATTCTATCAATTTTGAGATCCTTGTATTGTGATTATATGGTGAATTCTCAGTTAGATGCATGCTAGTCCAGTCTCAGTCAGATTATTAGCATACTCAGTGTTGTCCAGAAATGTCAGTTGATTAGTTTGACTATAGTAAGTTCTTGAGGTGTCAGTGGTGCATCCCAGTTATTAGTATTAGACTCAGATATTAGATTTTTGTGGTTCTTTAGAAAGTTATGACACTTATAGATAAGAAACTCTGACAAGTTTTAGAACCCCAGCATCAAATTTCAGTTTGTTCTTTAGACGGTTACAACGCTTTCAAATAAGTAGCTCTAGCCAGTCTTAGAACACCAGTTACAGAAGCCGATCTGATAAGGCTCTCAGGGTACTCCCAGACAGGTATTCCCAACTTAGTCTTGGGCCCCAGTTTTGAGCTATCATCTTAGTAGTCAATCTAGGACTATTCAGTGGGAGTAGGACTTTGCACCGAGCGGACGGGGTCCCAGCGCACCCAGGTTTCCTGAGCTACGTTGCCACCATAGATTATTTTTATTGGCCTTATGGCCCTAGACTTGTGATCACCCAATTCATGCCTTTATACCCTGGCAAGGTATATTGGATCCTATCGATGAGGTGTATACATCTGACTCCACGTCTACTTCACGTGGTTATATATCGATTATAGACTCTCCCACTAGTTAGTTCAATCTCATATTAGCTCAGTTCAGAAAAGTCTCAGTTTACTCAGTTTAGTACAGTTAGTTCAGATTCAGCATCTCAGATTTAGGGCATGTCTTTGACCATCAGGGTCATTTTGACCATCTCAGTATATTTCAATTTATTCAGTTTCAGCATTTCAGTTGGTCATTGCATGTCATTACAGTTCATTTTTTTAGTCTCCGTGTTATGTTTTCTCCTACTTACTTAGTACATTAAAATTAATGACGTGTACCTTCTATGTCGTATCATTTTATGATACAGCTGTAGGGTTTCAATCTCAGCACTGTTAACAGATCTTATCCAGGAGTTTTCAGCTACACTAGTGGTGGGTCCTCATCTTTCAAGGAAGATGTTATTTTTTATCAGTTATATTTCATTCAGTAGACTTTAGAGTTAGTTGGGTGCTTGTCCCAGCAACTCATCAGATAGATGACTTTCAGACATAGACACAAATCAAGATTTTTAGATTTGTTTTCAGTTGTATTAAAACTTTATGATTTTGTTCTTTGTCATAAATGGTGTTTATTATTTATAAAACTTCCATTATGATTTTACTCAGATTACCAGTGTTATGATAGTCCATAGGTTGACTTGGGGTTACTTGTGACTCCAAGTACCATATCTAGTCTAGGGTAAAGACTCGGGGCGTGACAATTTTTCATTTCATTTCATCCAGTTTGAGCCTAACAAATCAACAATCATCACAAATTAAAAACAAAATCCTAGCAAGGGAAACATCAATCATCAATAATAAAAAAGATGACCACCACAAAAAAGATACTCATCCCACCCACAACTCAAACAATACATTGTCCCCGATGTATGCATAATAAAACAAAGAGTGTAAGCATTCCCTGAAGTGGTCATTCATCATCATCTTCATTATCTTCAGCTTCAACTCCCCTAGCATGACCTTAGTCTCCCAGGTCCTCCTCATCATCTCCTAAGCCCTCGAATAAGTCATCGATTGGTCCTCAGACTGTAGAAGGGGTAGACATAGCTACATCAAGTGCGGTCATATCAGGCACTGCCATTGATGCCCGACCTTTCCACTCCCTTAACTCAGCCTGGAGAGAGGTGACAGCCCCGTCCACGACATCCACACACGAGCATAGCTTGGTAAAGTTGTCATATATTGAATTCTTCTCCTTTTTTACCATTTTGGTGATCAAGGCAGCGAGACTCTTAGCCAATTTCCAAAGCTGGCTCTCATGGGAGTGTGTCATCTCTGCCAGTTCGTGGAGGCTACTTGGCTGGGACAATGTGGGAGGAGATGAGGCTCCCCTAGTCGATGCTTCTCCTGAATCCTGACCCGATGCCTCAAGATATGGCATGCTGAGATCGGGGGGCCATTTGGGCCATCTCAAACCCATTTGAGAGGGACTCCTCGAGGATGTCGAATGACTACAATCTTTTTTGCTTGCTCTTGGGAGAATCTACATCCCTTTTTCTGTCCATTGTGATCATATAGGTAGTGGAGCTAGGGGTTTCATCGGGAAAGAGTGGCATTCCAGCTTGAAAGCATACTGAGATATAAGCACATCGTAGGGTATTGAAGTGCCAACTTGCCTCGCTTTCCTCTTCATCTAAAATTCCACTATTTCCCCAAAAATTATGGAGACCCCTATCATGATGCATGCGATGAGGATGTCCGCTTCCAAACTTACCCTCTGCTCATTCTTTGAAGGCATAATCTGGCCACAAATGAAATCTAGCGATAGCTTGGCTTCAAACTGTCACACCCCAAAACTAGTGTAGGGCGCAACTGGTACTCGATTCATGATTGACCGAGAAGCCGGCTATATAGAGTTCTAAAATGTAACACTAAGGCCGACCAATTCACCTGTCAGAGCCAACCAAGATAAATACTGGACCCATAAGGTCTTGATATTGATGAATAAGAAATCTGGAAAGCCGACAAGGCTACAATAAATAAAAACATAGCAATAGAAAACCATCACAACTACATAACCAAAAATAATATACAAACTAGTCAACATTAGCCTCTACAGAGTAAACAAATTGAAATGCATGGGATAGAGCCTTGACCTACCCCTGCTATACACAAAACTCAAAATAGTCAAAACTAGGACATGGATCCTTGAAGAGAGGAGCATACCACTATTCTGCTAAAATCTGGCTCCTATTACGTCTGATGATCTGAGCCTCGGCCTGTACCTGTAGCACGATTGTAGGAGGGGTCTTGATAATTCTCAAACCACACGTCCAACTGAAGTATGAAGCGGACGTTGTCAATAAAGAACCAAACTAAAGGTTGGGGATGATCCCACAGGGAATATGGAAGATCTAGGTTACAGTCGGTAGATGAAGTCGTATGGTAATTACTTCACAATGGGGGGATTCTAATAAAAATCAACAATAGAAATAAACAGTAGTCAAGATTTTATTTATGAATCAATAAGTAAAAGATAACTAGGGTTTGTGTTCCCCATGGGTTCATAACAACTTTGGGTATACACTCGTGATCTTTACCAATACTTACTTATAAAACTGATAACTTAGGCTCATTCAAATGATTGACCAATCCCTATTGAATGACTATCCTCAATTACTCGACCAAGTCTCATGAGTTTTGCAAATTAACCGTTATCACTAAGTTCCAGATATAACTATCCTGCGACCACAGCTCAAGTTAATACAATGATCATAAAGATCAAGGCTCTGTTGTAATTCTCTTTTCCTAATCTCTACCTCTTCGACCAAAGCAGGTAAAGAATTCAGGCACTTCCTAACATTGTGCATCGCTATGAATCATTAAAGATGAAGAGAATACAATATAAGCATTTAGTATTGGTTTTAGAATAACTTTGTGCTAACCCTAGTTCGTTAATTCACCATGGTTCCCACAACCCTAGCTATGGAGGTTTTAGCCTCTCATAGTTTCAAGGTTGTGAATTGTGTTCATGATTGAAAACATAAGACAATACTTACAAAAATGATTGAGAAAAATGATTTTCTTCAATTAATACACGAAATCTTGAATAACAAGTAGCAAGAACAATATGAATTCAAGAAAAGGCTGATCACAAGGTTGAACCAACACAATTCTCTCTTTCAATGATGTAAAATTTCTTACAACAATGTTTTCCTACTAAAATTAAGTCTATTCGTCGTCCTCTCTTAAAAATAAAACATAAAAAGTATTTATAAAGACACAAGAATCCTTTCCCTAAACTAATAGAATTGCCTTTATAACACCCCAGAAATTTTTTGATGATTATTTGATGTTTTTATGCTAGGTTAAGGAAAGTACGGGTTGTATATTGGTCGTAGATGACAAAGGAAATGTGTATGATAAAAAAACCAAAGAGTATGTGAATTTAATAAGTAAGGATCAACTTTAAACATTCATATCTCCCAATATATAGCGAATTAGAAGCCCCGCGACCTATCAAGTTAAAGTTCTTTAAGTCTAGTTTTCAGAACATCACTTGTTAATCGAAGTTGGGAGTAAAACGTTATGGGCGTTTCACCAAAGCATCATGAGCGGTAACACGGGCATGACACCCTAGCGCCTCCACCGCCCTACTTACTTAAAATCTGATTTTTCACTTGTAGAAAACATTAAGATAAATCTAAATCGACCAGCTTGCTAAGGATTCCATTTCTCTCTCAATTTTCACAGCTAGGACAAAGAAAATCAAGGAGGAACATCATGCAAAGTTCAAGAAAATCACAAGATAAGTTGAGATTACCTTGCCAAGTATGTTAGGGGCTATTTTGGAGCTCGTTTTGGAAAGGTTTTGAAGAAGTTTTT